>BMAO01023340.1:0-22342 GCA_019973975.1 Trichonephila clavata | reverse complement strand
TGCAACGTTTTATTTAAATCCGTCCTTAACTAAACCGCAATGAACTTTAGTTTCATTAAATGAATCTACATTGCCACTTACAACGTAACCAAAAACCGTGTTTTGTAAAATTAGATCTGAATTTTTATCTTAAATTTTTTCCGGTCTCAATGGTTCAAAAATTATTTCTGCACCTAACAACATGTCTATTTTATCTGGAATATTATAACGTTCATCAGCTAACTCCACTACATCTGAAAATTAACACTAGTATTAAACGTATTACTTGGAATAAAATCTGTGATTTTCTTAACTACTAACATATTTAAATCCTTCACGAATGTATTATTTTTATTTGAAATTGTCGTTTTAACGCAACCGTTAACAATCATAGATGCATCATTTAAACATGAGATCAAAGTATTAATCTTTTTCACTTTTCAGTTGTAATTTATTCGCGCACTCCTTAGTTATAAGACAAACCATACTGCCTCCATCTAACAAACACCTACATCTTCATGCCAATTCGAATATTTATCCTTTATTAATACGCGAGCTGTGCTCAGTAAGCATCTTTTTAATTTGTTATGACTAAATGTAGTCGCCACGATTTCTTGCTTGTTTATATTTGAATTAGGAACGAACGGAGGGGCAGAAGCATTGAAAGATATCGTTTGCGATCTCTCTTCAAGGACCGAAGGAGGCCCGATTTGGGAGTTGGGATACTTTTTATTTCTCTTTGAAAATGAAGCAATTTATTATGCGGCTTCTTACAAACTATGCAATTTCTAGAGCGACACTGTTTTACACAACATTCTGGGATAGACATTTAAAGCACATTTTATTGTTTTTAACAAAATCTACTCTTTCATTTATCGAAAAACCTTTAAACTGAGGGCAAAATTGCAAAGCATGTGCTTCATTTTTTACACAACACACATTTTTCATTCTTATTTCAGAAAAAAATACGCTCGAACCTCCTCTCTGACTTCGCGAGCTGTTATATCTCTGATGTTTATTGAACTCAAATCGTTATTTTCATTTCCAGTGAAGGACCTGGAAATGTATTAGACTCGCTTTTAAATTTACCTTTAGAAGATAAATAAATATCACATTCTCGCCCTAACTCGTGGGGTTTAAAAATGTTTCTCCTTGTTTTACACTAATATGAGTCACTAATTCTCTGTCAAGAGTGCTCATCATTTTATCCGCAACAATTAATTCACATACTGACTTAAATTCATTAACATTTCGTAACTGACAGTAATACTCAAATGTTGCACTTAACCTAGACGCAAATTGAACATAACTCTCTGAATTTAATTTTGAGTTTTACGAAAATTATTATAGCATTCTTGCGGTGTAGGCTGAAATTCTTTCAAAACTAAATTTTTTAGTTTTCATAACTGCGCAATTCTTCCTCTGACACATAAATCATTAAGTTATTCGCTCTCTCTCCTAAGATATTTAAAAGAATTTCCGATTTCCATTCTTCGGGAACCCCTTTCGTTTTGAATGCTTTCTCTAATGACTGAAAAAATAAAATTATATGACTCAACACGCGAGGGTACAGAGATAGTTAATGTTTTTACACTTTTTATTAACGTTTCGATACTAATATTGTTACATGTTTCGGTGGCGCTCACTGTTGAAAGTGAAGAATCATGTGTTAAATCTTTCCGAATATTAGCAAGCTCTAATTGCTTCTCTAACTGCGCTAACTTAATTTTCTCTAACTCTAAATTTGCTTCACTTTCTGACCGCTTATGCGCTAATTTAATTTTTTCTAACTCTAAATTTAATTCACTCGCAGATTTTTTAATTCTCGTTTCTTCAACGGCATAGTCAATAACAGTTTTAACTAATTCTGTGTCTGTATTAAACACTTCACTACTTTCAATCAAAATTTTCAAATCAAGACATTTTGCATTATCTGGCACAGTTAGTTTTAATTCCTCCGCGACAAGTTTTAACTCGTCTTTCTTCAACTTAGCAATTAAAGACATAATTAAATAATTAAAATTCTCTCAAAAATTCAAAGAACATTGCTCTCACCTCACATCACTGGCTGCCGAACTTGGCTGCTTACACAAATCACTGTTTGCCGCACTTGGCTTTTCACACAAATCACTGTTTGCCGCACTTGGCTTTTCACTTAATCTTTTTTTTTTTTAATCCATAGGTTAATCCATTAGCTCTTCTCTGGCCTCGTAAGGACCAGTGTTTAATTCGATAGCTCTAACACGTAAGTGGACTGAAGAGTCTCTAGCACAGTTAGTTCATGACACACAATCACGACACAGTTTTCTGTGGACTTGCGTTTATTAATTTCTCATAACTTCTGTACATTTACATTGGAGTTTCAGGGCATGCGTAGTCAGGCTGCGCAATTGGATTGCGCAGACACAATTTATACATACATTACTACAGACACAACAACACACTCTACTCTCTTAATTACACAGATAGCGATTCGTATGCCGTGAACTAACAAAAAGGATTAATGTTTTACAACTCGCCCAATTTACATTTTACTAAGCTGAACAGGAAATTGTGAGATAAGTTGAGTTTACAGAGAAATTCATGTTTTCGTGAAAATGGACTTCAAAATAAATCTGACTTGCTTTGAATCAAAACACAATAAAATTCTTAACTCAATATTGGTTTTCGACATCTTTCATGTTTCGTTATTTACTTTATAATATATAATGCATTCAAAGGCAAGATTTTCTCAAAAGATATTTCGCAAAATCTAATTAAAAAATCATAATATAATTATTTCTTATTCATTAAATTGCACTAAAATTTAAGTAGCTTTTCTCTGCTTTTGGTTTGTTTGGATGTTAATGTCAACATGCAGTGCTTGTTTAAACACTAGAACGTCCGTGATTTCGATTACCCTTAAACTTCCGCAGGTGTCATTTCGACACCGTAATAAAAAGTATCAAATAATTGTAATAACTAAATAATAGCTTGACCACTGATCAGTAGAGTTTAATTTTGTGATAGCATAAATTATTTGTAATTAGCATATATTATGACCCTTTATATCAAGAAAAACAGTAACACACAAATTACTTAATTTTATAAAAGGGAATAAAAAAATATTCATAAATATTAGTGTAATAAGGAATATTTAATTTATGTGATAATGAGTCTTTCCATTCTTATTTATAGTTTTTATGCATTATACTTTGTGCATGCCTCATTTGCACAATGAATACAATATAATTCAGTTTTCCTGTACCTGTTTTGCACACCATGTTCACTCAATACAACTCAGTTTTTATAGTTGCAATTCCATTACACTCTTTAATTTGGCCCTTTTACATTTTAGTGAATAATAATTTCTTTAGATTCAGTATTTACCTGATTTTTGAATTACTTGCACTTACGTAATTTAAACGTAATCGCAGAACTATGAAACGAAACATTTACACACTACGACTTTAGTATAACTGCCTCATTTCCGCTGTTAACCCAATAACACAGCATTCAAGGCCAAATAAAGGCGCGATATTACTTCTGGTAGTTTTACTAATGTTATCTACTTACTGAACTATCTTTTGCTCTGAATGACATTTTTAGAATGATAAATTGTCTTGGTGTCGAAAAATAGCAGAGGGCATTCTAGATATATTTAGTTGTAAAATATCTGCTAAAAAACCTAGAGCCAGAAATAGATGTCTGTGTAATTACTGTAGATAATGATTAATTGAGATGAAAAAATGTAATTTTTCAAAATTACTGTTAAAATACGGAAAGGAGAATAAGCTAAACAGTCTCCGGTGACCAATCGAAACAGATGGACTTTCTTATTTTGTTTAATACCAGCTGTGCGATGTCCTCACTACTTGACTGATTTATAAAATAGCAAAGAAAGTCACCACTTCTAAAGTAGCTTCGAAGTCTGACGTTGATGAAAAAAATAGAATCACATGAAATTTCGTAATGTTTTACTGTGTGGTTGAAATTTTTTCTATCGATCATTAGACAAGATTATGACTTGTAACTTAACTTTTCATTAAATATCCTTTTCATGCTTTTAGGCACCGACAGCTACAATGAGCTTCTCGTATAATCCTTATTAGTTTCAGAAATCAAAATCGTATTTTATAACGTCTGATACACACTAAATTGGAAAAGTTTAGAAGTATTCACCTTATTCCATGCCCAGGTATTCAGATTAAATATGAAACCATAGCGAATCCGTCCGATTGGAATAGTAAAATTTTAGAGATCAAGAAATTGCGAACAAGATTATGAATCTTGTGTAAGTGCACAAATTTAATCCTGATGAAAATCAAGAAAATAAGTAAATTTTTCTCATTAAAATTGTTGCAACCATAACTAATCTAGATATATTTAATATTTAATTTGTTCTACAATTTATATATTTTTAATTCGAATTTTTTAAACAATGTGATTTAATTCATACAACTATCCTATAAATATATTTTCTCAGGAAATGTCCATTGAAAGATTACAAACATTTAAAATGGACTAAAAACAGTTAATTTTTTAACATTAGGTGTATTTAATCTTTTTTGAAAAGAATTCTATATTAAGTTTAGAAATAATTTTGGTTTATTTCTTATTCTCTTATACTCGTTAAACAATATAATTTGGCGAAGAAAATATTTTTTAAAAAATCACAAAAATTAATAGACTATTGAACAATTTTCAGATAATTGGTGTTTAGGAAATTGGGACGAACCAGTCTGCAGTTTTGAGCCAGCATCTATTGGTTGACAAAATTTTGAAAAAATTGCCGTGTCTTTGCACCCTCAGTGATCAAAATATATGCTAGACATGAGTTTCCCACTTGCTGAAGAAGACCCGAAGCATGTTTGTGATATTTGTCACAGAACATTTCAATTCAAAAGGCATTACATGAAACACTTGCTGGTGCACAAAGAAAGAACTTTGCATCAATGTCCAATATGTGTGGCAGGATTCATTTCTGAATTTGAGCTAAGCGACCATCTCATTATTCATACAGAAGAGTCAAGAAACAAGTGCGAATATTGCAGTACATCTTTCAGTTCACCTTGTAAGCGTAAGGATCATGAAAAGAAACACACAAAAGAAAATTGTTTAATTTGCGATGTTTGCCACGGAATGTTCCAAAATAAATCGTTACTACTACAACATCTACTTTTACATAGAAAAGAAAAGCCTTCTAATAGTGATGGGCGTGCTGGAAGATTCACACAAAGAGAGGGAATGGAAACACCCACGAATCCACTGGAGATCCAAAAACAATTCAGATGCCAACTATGCGGGGAAAATTTTCGTAACAAATATGGACTGGGGAGACATCAAGATACACATAACAAAGAGAAGCAGTTTTTATGCACAATCTGTGGTAAACAGTTTCAGAGTGAACATTATGTTCTAGATCATATACGCTCACATAAATGTAGAAAGCTACATAAGTGTGACAAATGCGAAAAGACATTTCTGAATCAAAGTAAATTGAAAAGACATTACCGAACACATACAGCAGAAAAGCCTCATAAATGTGAAGTTTGCGAAAAAAGCTTTGCTCTAAAAGGAGATTTGATGGGACATTGTCGTATTCATACAGGAGAAAAGCCTCATAAATGTGAAGTTTGCGGAAAAAGCTTTGCTCTAAAAGGAGATTTGAAGAGGCATTATCGTATTCATACAGGAGAAAAGCCTCATAAATGTGAAGTTTGCGAAAGAAGCTTTGCTCTAAAAGGAAATTTGAAGATGCATTATCGTATTCATACAGGAGAAAAACCGTATGCATGCGAGTTTTGTGGGAAAAGATTTGCTCGAAAATATGTTTTGAGAACACATCGTCATATTCATACGGATGAAAAACCCTATCAATGCATGTTTTGCGGAAAATGCTTCTCGCAAAGTAGTCATAGAAGCAAACATATTCGAACTCAACACAAAAAAACTTAATTGAGTGAAATGTATCGAAGCAAGCTTCTTTTCCGCTCGAAAATTATGGCTGGGTCAAAATGAAATCTTTTATAAAAAAAAAACGAATAACATCTGTAAAATGTCATGTAGTTTAGGATTCTCATATGTAATCAATCGTAGTTTATATTAAAATTACTTGTAGAATTTTTTTACAGAGTTTATCTTAGTAGTATATGTTTTTTTTAAAAATTTCTAAGAAATGACACAGTGTATTAGAAACTAGTCTCCACAAGTTATATACTCTAAAACGAAAACGTAAATTATATATTTGGAATATATACATTTCTATTTTTAAGTGTTTAATCAAATAGTAAAATACCTTTTCAAATTTAGTTGGCTATTTTGTAGTAATAACATGGATTCATTTTATATAAGCAACCGGCAATAAGAACTAATTAGAGGAAGAAAATTGAAAAATTTATAAAGTAATTAAAACTGGTCGTTAGAACTTTTGCGTTCCAAATAAGTATAAAAGCAAATAGAGCGAGGAAAAGTTTATTTAAAAGTGGAGGAATCTTTGATTTAAATACAGCATATGCTTTCTATATAGTGAGTAAAAACCGAATTTAGAAACTTTAAGTTTCTGAAATAAATTCTAATTAGTTGACAAAATTAGAGAGCTATTTATTGTTCAATGGGGCACGCATATTTATTAGTTATTTAAAAAAAAGTTTAATGTACTCCACTCGCAATATTCGAAAATCGAAAGGATTGCAAGATCAAGCTTGTTAAGCAGCTGTATATAATTTTAAGATTTCGCGCGACCAGAATACCGGTAAAACATCTGCGCAAGGAAAGTGGGTTTATTTTCTAAAAACATTTGTGAATAAACACTAATTAGAAAGAAAATAGAATAATTTATGCATAAAATAATAAAAATATTTGTGGTTTGGACTTTTTTGTGCAAATTTGTAGTGTAAAAACAAATCGACGAAAATTTTTTTTAAAAGTGGAGGAATTATCAATATAAATATAGCTTATAAGATGTATATAAAAGGATTATCAAAACTTCACGATTCTGAAATAAATTCTAATTAGACAACAAAATTCAGAGTATAAATTATTTCTGAATAGGAGAACACATTATTATCTTTGATATATTTATTGATACTCTAATATATAATGCATTCTAATTTTTTTCTTAATATACGCAAATAAATTTTGCAATATAAATCAAAATACAAGTAATTCAAATGATAGTATTTTATAACTCTATAGTCAATAAAATTCAGAATAAATTATTGTTCAACGAAGTCACGCATTATGATCATTTATATATTTATTTTTTGATGTTATAATATATATATACATTTAATATATATATTATAAAACTAATACACATTCTAAATTTTTAATATCAAAATACACATTACAGTATAAATAAAAATGCAAGTATTTCGAAAAGTATTGTATTCTAAAGCTATATTTTTTTTCATTATCAATTTCTCAAGAACATTTGGAATTGTGAGCGTTTTTCGATTTTTAATTTGTAAGAAGGATAATTTATTTAACGTGGCCACCCTTTCTTTAATAGTTGTACTATACCGATGTGATTTTTAGACATCCGACTTTAAGAATGTGGCACTTGTTTCGTGGTATCAAGTGAAATTTCATTCATATTACTAGATAATATTAATGTCGCAGTTTTTAACTTTTATTGTCACTAAAATGAAATTTTTGCTCAAATTATACACACAAAAAAAAAAATATTTCCCTTCCGATATCTTGTGAATCCAGAAAAGTTATAAACAGGAAAATTATTTTCTGTAGATTTACTTTTAAAAAAGTGGGGCTCCGATTATTTAAAAAAAAAAAAAACTAAAACTTTAACATTTCTTATTAAGCAACATAGAATATGATTTTAATACATTTCTACAGATTACAGAAATAACTATCTCTACAACCCAAAAATTAGTTCATCCTTTAAAACAATTCAATAATAAGAGATACACAACAATATGTATTACAATAACTATAGCTGTATAGCCCGGCGTTGCACGGGGTTCTTCAAGCATATAGATATTTTTTGCCTTAAAAATTTCCCCTCCTCGTATCGGTATAAGCCCTCTTCATAGTGTGTTTATGACTTCTACATTAATATATCACTAAAATAAGCTTTTTCGAAACTTCTTTCAACTCTTTGCTCCATCGGACGGGTCTGTTTCATGTCAGATTATCCCAGCGCTGCACGTGCTCTTACGGAGTACATTACTTTATCCCCAATGGAAATTTCCCCTCTCTTTCGACGCCACCACTTATAGAAGAGTGTTTTCTATATTTATGTCATTAAATCAACAATGTGTATTATAATTATAACAACATAGATGTAACTCATACATTGCGAGTTATTTCGGCTTCGTTTATGGTTATTACACAAAGTATGAAACAATTTGACATCGTCAACTATCCAGAGGACTTAACCCTTTATGTGATGTGGTTTTAACAATTAAAAAGCTGAGTTTTTATTTATGTGTTGGGATGACCAGGCAATATTTTTTACTGTTAAAATGTTAACGGGGTAGATTTATGCTCTTTCAATCTCGTGTGTATTTTATCTTTCTTTGAAAACAAATTAATTCTTTAGTGTCTGAAAAAAAAAATTTCTTCCCAGTTTATACAAAGAGTAATATAAATGATTTTAAAATTGCTATTTTAAGTCCATTTTCTAACTGATTTAAAATATCCAAATTTATAAAAAGTTTTTCCTTCCAAATTGATAATGTAATCTGTTCACCATTGGCTTAAGAGCAAAACGTTCGACGCCTAACAATTTATTTTGATTAGTGAATAGTTATGTCCACTGTTGAAAGTTTTCCTTAATTTGAAGTTATTTATATACAATTTTCTAAAATCTTTAATTTCCCTCCGATTTTTTAAAAATATTTTTATAGAAATGAAAAGTAATTGACTTTTATGTTAATCTTTCTGATTAATTGGACACTTTTTTTTCAACAAGGCTACACTTGATGATTTTAAAAATATATATTTGTGATACCCCTCTGAACTTTGCTATTTGTTTTTTATACATTAATAACATTTGTAGTACTTTAAAATTCTCCGAGTTTCTTTTATTTACCGATCACTTAAAATTGGTTCAAGGGTACGAACTTATATTATTAGTGCTCTTTCATAAAATGACCTGGATAATTTTTTCAATGCCTAACGAATAATAGTTTACTTATAAATGTCGTAAAATGTAGCTTTCTTAGCTTGGAAACTGCAACCTATATTTTTGTTTTATCTTACAAAATATACACTTTCATTTCGTTCATGCTTTGTTACTGATCATAGTATTTCCTTTAAAACAAAGCTATATATGGCTACATACTATTAGGTGTTTTCAAACAAAAAATTCATTTAATGAGTTTTGTTTGATAATTCTATGTTTTGCGGTTATCCGCTCAAATAATGCTACCCTTTTTGAGACCCCTATTACAAATAAAATTGAAATTCTTGAAAAGGTACAAAATACGTACTTTTTTGTTGTTTTTAGAAGAAAAAAATCAATTTTATATAGGCACTCTTTTTATCTTCCCCTTACCTACACAAGCACTTTGACATTCCGCGTTTGAAAACACGACGATATCTCGTTGTAGATTCCACCTGATCAAGGCCCACGAACTTCATCATGGCAAATGGTTAGATGTACGTCTGTCGTTATCCGTAGCTTTGATCACCACAAAACGATTGGGCTCGGTCACACTCCAATTTTGAAGATGAAAAGACTGGGGAGGGAGTCAGACTCTTCCCACCTTTCTTTCCTTCAAATCAGTGATTCCTAAAGGGGTCTTTATGGACCCCCAGGGATCTACGACAGCCTTCAAGGGGTCTACGTGAGCAGAAAAAAAATTGGTGTCTATAATTGTGACTCTCCTTTGACCAGTTCGTAGCTTTAATTTTAATTTTTAAGGAATAAAATAAATATGCCACATTCACAGGGGTGTTACTTATTTCCTTACGTAATATTTTATTATAACATGAACACATCCATATACATCTATCTCAAACTACGGAATATCGTGAGAAAGTTTTTAATTGCTTTTCCTTGTGAAGTAATTCTAGCACGGTTACCAATCTTTATAACAAAAAAAGTGACTGGATGCTACCAGTAGAGGAGATTTAGGATTCAACCTAACAAAATTGATGTCAGTTGTTAGAAATTTCTTAAAAACATCCGATTCATCCCTCCCATTAAAATCATTTGTTTGCTGCTCCGTTATTTTGTATAACAGGTACTGAATTTTAATTTAATAAATAAATATTTGAAATTTAAAGGTCTTTGTTTTCTTAAAATTTTCACTGTACAGTTAAAAAATTAAGTTTTTTAAAGTAAATAGCAGCTATCAAAAACACATTAAAGTTGACGAATTTACAAGAATTTAAATATTAAGTAAGCGGATTTCTACTCCAAACAAGACAACATATCAAGGTGTGTACGAAACAAAAACGATCCTCATGAGAAAACCTGTGGCTTCACTGTTATTTAGGGCACCCCCCTGCAGCAAAGGTGGGGGGGGGGTACTATACATTTACAAACATCCATTTATTCTCCGGAGTTCACACTCATACCAGTCAGTCATTAACCATGGTACCTTCCCTGCGGCAAACGATGACATCTTTCTTGAGTCAATCACATGATTGAGGAAAAGAATGACGAGACCTTTCTTGTGTTCTTTTTCTTTAATTATGTGATTGACTCTGTCAATATTTTAAGTAGTACTCATTTTTCTGAATCATCGAGAACATTGAGTAACATTTCTTATTCTATTGTAAGTTTATCAGAGCTAATTACATTGATTATTTCTCACTGGATCATCTTTATAGAAAAATTTTACAGAATTTTAAATGAACTTTAAATTTTACAAATGTCTTTTTATATTTAAAAGATTTACGGCTTTTGAACTCTTAATATGAATAAATTTTCCCAACGTTTTCTTTATATTTTTTTCTGCTATTTTTGTTAAATTGTGACTTTTTAAATAGCTTATATATCTTAAAGGAAACTTAAAATACAATCGTAGAATCATGCACTAATATGCATATAAAAAATTTCACATTATAAATCATCATTCTCCTCGAAAAAAGAATTCGACATACTTCAGTAACGAGATTGTTATAGTTAAAAGATACTAATTTTACTGTTGAATCAGACGTTAGAATTTAATTTCATTCTTATACATTGTAATGAAATCTATTCCTAATTTCTTTGAATATATTGTCTTATTACTATGAACGCACATTTAAAAATGTAATAAAAGATTTTGGGAAACATTATTTTAATAGATATATTGGAAATCACAGCAAAGTACGGAATGAACTGTTTCTATAAATATTTTGAAAATATAATCACTTAGTTTTTATTTTGGCCCTTTATAATGATTTTTTACAAGAAATTCTAAACTTTAAATTGTTATAAAAAGAAAATCCAACCACATTTTTATTAGATCCCTCATGTGAAATTGAGAAAATATTCTTAAGAAATTATCTGTTTTCAATAGCTGTAAGGTTCTGAGGGGTGTATTCCAAGCATTCATGAAGGCCTTTGCACCAAGTTGAGATGTCATTCCTTCTGAAGTTGTGCAGAATTCAGAATGCGAATAGAGGCTCTAAGGTCGTCTTTATTCTGGGATTCTTAGAGAAAAACTCGAAGCGACAGGTGGGTTTTCCTGATAGTTTCATTTGGTTGGTTCAAACTTCGGGCCTCAGAAATCTTTATGGCATCTTACGGTAAACTTTGCGGCCACAGTAGCCAAGTGGTCTAGGGATCGGATCGTGGCTAGCGTTTCATGAGTTCGATCCCAGTACCACTGAAGACCCACCGTGTAGGGGAGCGATGCACGTTAAATCTGTCGAGAACTCAAACGTCCTCCCACTGGTGTGGTTCGCGAGTTAGGAGAGGGGGTGCCAGCTCAAGTGTCGTCCGCGTCACTTGACCATGGTTCAAAATTACGCGAACCGTCGCCAAAAGCCCTCATGTAGCTGAACAGTGCGACGTTAATATTCACTCACTCACTCAGTTACACGAGGGCTCTTGGTGGCAGACCTCACAATTTTCAACCATGGTCAAGTGACGAGGATGACACCTGAGTTAGCACCACCTCTCCTAACCAGCACACCAACGGGAGAACGTTTCAGCTCTAGATAGATTTAACGTGCATCGCTCCCCTACACGGCGGGTCTGGGCTCGAACTCATGACATGCCGGTTGTATATTAGCACAAGTGACGAATTTAGCGGACTGTAATAAATTGTAATTAAAAACTAAAGGTTTCGGTTTCGAATTGCAGTCTGTTGAAAGAAAATTGATTCAATGAAAAGTCCAAATTCAAGTTGATTGTATTGGATATATTTCAATGCTGAAGCATATACCAATTTGAATAGAATAGTTCACATGTAATAGCATAGTTCACAAGTTAGCATTTCGATTCAAGAATATTTCACAAGAGAATGTTTCACGAGACAGTATGTTTACATCCTAAGAGAGATAGATGCATTGACTGTTACCACAAGACCAATTCTGAATGGAAACGCCTCACTGCAACAGCACTACCAAACGGCTTTTACCATTCAACACCTGCCATAATCCCATACCTTGACCACTAGGCTAACGTGGGCGCAAAAGAATCTTGAACTAATAGACAATCGTATTGATTTCTTTAGGGGCCACAAGAGTTTCGCTGTGAGTGGGAATAAAATGTCTGGATTTTTGTTACAAGAGTTTGATTGAGCCAGTTAAAAACCTCAGGACATACCAGAGTTGAGTAAAAAAATAATACAAATAAATTTATGACTATAACTAGCTGTACCCGTTCATACGTTGCTGTGTTTGAACAAAAAGGCTGTTTTGATACCTCAAACATAATTTTTTAATAATCAAATGTACACAATACATCAAAATGAATTTTATTAATAAATTTATTTTTACATATATATGTCATTTGAATATAGCATATGTACAAAACATAGATATACATATTTGATGGTAGAATAAACATGCTTCTTCACTTGTGATATTAAACAATACTGCAAATGAATTTCAATTGAACAATAATTTTGTAATTATTAGATATCATCATGAAATGAATGATATTTTATGATTGATGGTGAACTTTACCTTAGTAGTACTTGTAAATATACAACATTTTTTGTTTTCCTATCTGGTGCAAGAACAAATAAATTTGCTGGTTTTCCAACTCGTGAACACCCAGCGTACAGCTGTCCGGGTGAGAAGCATGGATTTATCAAATTTAATCCCCATACTCGCTATGATTGTCCCTGTGCTTTGTTAACGGTCATTGCAAAGGCTAGTCGTACAGGAAACTGTAGACGTTAGAATTCAAATGGAGTATCCGTTGGTATCATGAGAATGTATGGTAGTAGTACATGTTCCCCTTGGTGTTTTCCATTTAAAATGGTTGCCTCAATTATGTTATTCATTAATTTTTTAAGAAGGTTGATTGGTGAACCAATTTTCAAAGATAAAATATGCGGTGGTGTTCCTGGTAAATCCAATGAATTTAAAAATTCTATTGGATAATTAACTGATTCATCAGGATTGACAACAGTATCTATGGAGTTATATGCTGTTTCTTCATCAGGTATTTCTTTTTGAATTATGGAGTTTATTAAATTCACATCAATGTTTTTGGCTGCCAATATAGCACGCTCACTAACCCATTGATTATTTTTATAATTCTGCGATAAATTTTTGGAAAAACTTTGGCAATCAATTCATCAGGGGATTTTACAATGTGTCAAATGTTTTCTGGTATTGTAATACAGTGTGTGGACTCGTCCATTTCCATTTTACGATTCCCAATATCTAACCATTTTTTTTGTAAATTGTTCAGAAGATTCATCTTGTTGTAATTGAACACGTATATAGGTCTTTAAAGATATTTTCTCCCCATACCGCCATAACACCGATGATTTGAGACATGCATTCAATTCATCTGCAGGTGTTGAACGTGGTATAATTGGAAGAGTTTGTCAAAAATCTCCAGCTAGCAAAATGAGGGCACCACCAAAGAGCTGCTCATTTCCTCTCAAATCTTTTAATTTCCATTGCGTGCTTCCAATGATTTCTTGTGTGTCATGGTGCATTCATCCCATATTATAAGCTGACACGATCTTAGTACTTTTCGCATCCCAGAATAATTGCTAATACTAAATGTTGGAATTTCAATTACCTGCATATTTAATGGCAATTTCAATCCTGAATGTGCTGTTCGCCCTACTGTCCAAAAGAGTTGCTGCAATATCAAGTGCAATATTATTTTGTGATCTTATAGTTGCCAGGATATTTGAAATAAGAAAAGTTTTGCCAGTGCCTCAAGGTACATCTAAGAAATATAAACCACAACTCTTGTTAGATATTGCATTTATAATTGTGTCATGTGTGCCGTTCGTTGTTCTAATACCAATTTCAGCAAATAATTCGAACAAATGTTTGTAATTCATTGAAGTCGAAGAGAGTTTCTCGTTGTATGTCACGATCGAAAATGTCATTACTATATCTATTCGGAGCAATCATTTCCAATTCTGTCAGGGGTTTGTTGGCTATTGTCAAACATACATCCTCTATTAAAATCAATGCTTCACTGTATATATTAGATGTAAATTGAATGTTGGGATTAGCACTTATTCTACGTATGCGATGTAAAATGTCTTCACTCATACTCTTTATATTTTCCACAAAGATCCTTTCGATTAGCCGGAAAACATGTTGTTAGGAACACAATTAATTCTTAAGTTCTGTGGGCTGCATCTGCCAAATGCTGGGCGTTGGTGGAAAGTGATTCATTCATCAGCAAGCAAATTCAAGAAACTGACTTTATTCAGAACTACCGAGCGAGCAAGCCCACGTGATTGCTTCACCCGTTTTATATACAGAGCATAGTGACGTCACAGAACCTCTTCACAGTTACAAAAACGTGGCGCCATGCAGCCACTCATTAACACAAACCATTTTTATTCACGACACATGTAGTTAGTATGATGGAAAATAGTGTACCTACCTGCTGTGGTTGAGCTGAATTAGAAGCATCAGCAAGTGAAATATCCCAATGAGCAGCTTTTCCTAAGAGATTTAATTTCTGGCAAGCCTCACGAAATGTAGCACACACATGGCCATTGACTGTTTTTAATTCTTGGGAAGATGTTGGTCCACGAACATTGATTAATAATAAACTTACGTAAAAGCATTCTGCGTTATTTGAATGTACAGTGCACAGACGACCCAATGCATCTGTGGAATATAAATTTAGGTGTCCTTGTACTGCTCTACCTTGCTTACGACGCTGAAATTTTCGTGTTGATGTATTCCACGTAAAATAAGTTGGTACTTCAGAGTACAGTAGTGTCCTTGCAAAGGTATCATTTCTACATAGCCCCTCAGGGGGCTCACCTTCTTTAGGTGAGTACGGGTGTCACAATCCCGAGGTGTCCTAGTGATCTTTTCCTTTCCCCACGGGGTTTACTGTCTTTGGTAAACACGGGCTTCACGAACCCGGGGTACCCTAGTGATCCTTCTCTATTTTCAACCTTCTTTCTTGTCATTCAATTCACTCTTTCTTTCTCTTCCCGTCTAGACCACAGATATTAAAACAAATGTTTGGCGCAATATAGCCGAAATCGGCCCTTGAGCCAATAAACCCCAAAATCACTCACTCACTCATTTCTACATAATAGGAAAAATTCAGTTAATGTTGTTGGCAGTGGTGACATTGCTCTTGCACGTACATTTTCTGATGTAAAATACACACCCTGTCCATTTTGAAGATGTACTGCTAAATGAACAACTGTTGTATATCGCTCATGAATGGAAAATGATAAAATACGTCATACAGCCTCATTGCTACTTATGTAGCTTCCCAGTTGATATTGGGTGACTTCCTCGTTACATGCAGTTGTATTTCCACTCCAAACACTGTCTATCACTTCCTTTCTTCCCATATTTGCAAATATATTTTATAGCTTTCACTGAATTGCAGTACTCAACATTTATGTGTGCGTTATACGTTTTTAGCAGTAATGGAGAATATGGTACTACCCAACGATTATCAACATCAATAGTATTAGTGAGTACTTTTAGTGTAATGGATATTCAACCATCTTTTGTAGATCGTCATCGATAGAGTGGATATCCATCATTGCCTGTAATAGTTTCAGCAAGTAAGTCTCTAGGATACCTCTTTGTACACTTTCCATCTGACACACATAGTGAATTATTATTTAGTGATCCACATGGACCATGAATCATATTTTTTGAGACAATATCGTAAAAGTCTTTATCAATTTCAATGTCTGGTATTTCTGCTAAGATGATTTCATCAATTCTGTTTGGTGTTATCTTTTTCATCATCCATATTAAAATATGCGCATGTGGTAAACCTCTTTTTTGTCATTCAATGGAATACATCCAACAGCGCGTCTCTCCAAATACATGGTGTTTCACAATAAAATCTATTAAAGATTTTAATTTTTGTTTAAATACTCGTGCTGAAATATCATGATGATCTGTGATGGGTATTCTCCAGTTAATAAAAGCTCCTTTATTTCATCCCATGCTGGGTTGCATGTAAATGTGATGAAAAAATCTGGACGAGCAAATGCACGAACATACGTCATTGCATCTAGTGCATATTCATGCACGTGTCTTGGGCTGCCTGTAAATGTGGATGGTAAAATGACCATTTTTTCCCAATTCACTGAGATTGCTATCATTTACAACTGGGCATCACGTAAATGGATGTTCTCTTCAGAACGCATTTTGATTTGATTCAGTCGTATGTAGAGGAGTCTTTCACTTTCTATTTTTGCATACATGTCAACAATATATTGATGAAATAATTGTCTACATTTCAATATATGATTATCAGCATTCTCACGAATCATTGCTCAATATGCATAATAATTCATAGCACTGACCTGTTTGTTAATGTCCACATTAGTTATCGGATTTCTCATATTAATATTAAAATTATATCCATCCTCTCCTTGCCAAAATAGAATAGGATATTGTAATGCATCATAAGAACGATGAGTTTCTGATACTTGCTGGATGTTATCATTTCTACGATGAAGAATTAAATCCTTCACCATCTATGGAAATTGGTACTTCATCGATCGTTGGTGCGTTGAATTATCTTCGATGTTGACCAATAGGTGTTTTTCTCTCTGCCTTTATTATTACTTTGTAATCGTCAGATGGCATTTGTTCAATGGCAGGTTTAAATAACTTAAGGGGTCACAGGGGTGTTAATCTCGGATTCTTTTGAATTTTCGAAAAAAATATATGTTGTTCCTCATTTTCTTTTGAACATTTTGATACCAACCACGTGATAGTGCTACAAAAACTTTGAAAGTTAATAAAAAAATTCCAAACAGCAATTTAGTAATAACAGTGTTTAAATGGACAAATGCCACGCCCAGTTTTTTTATTTCCGCATACGTTTCATTTTTCTGCTTTTAAAAAGCCTCGTGAAATATTTTAAACACTTGGGTGAATGAGAAGGAAGCTGGCAACTCAACACATTCATTCTTTCTGTGTTTACATTCTGTTATGGTAACGCTACAACGTTGTTTGAAATAAGTTATCGAAATTCAAAACAACGTTGTTTGAAATCGTTATCGAAACTCAAAACATTATTTATCTTTTGATTTGAAATGGAAAATATACATCCTAGGCCTTCAGGTAAGCGTCCTTACAAAAGAAGATTTAGAAGGAACCAATTCATGAAGGTATGTCCTGATACAAATGTTGCAGAAAGGAGAGATACAGGTAAATGTGCTTCCAGTAATAAAATCTCAGGAATTCAGACTTCATTAAAGTCAAATCTTGTTAAGGTAAGTGAAAACTTCAAAGGATATCGTATTTTTTATTTTATTTCAACCTTTAGATCTATTTTGTCAGTATCATGCTGTTTAAAATGTCATAAGCCATTAACAATTAATGAAAAATCCACTCGTGGTTTATGTTCGAATTTTGAAATACATTGTAAAAACTGTGGGAGTATTTGTACTTTTTCATGCTGTGAAAACACTGGGAATAAAAATAATGCTCCAGAAATTAACAGAAGATCTATTTTAGCAATGAGATACATAGGTCAAGGTTTACAGTCATTAAAAACCTTTTGTGCTGTAATGAGTCTTCCTAATCCTGTTGAACAAAAATCATATGATGTTATTAATAATAAACTTTCACTTGTTATGAAGGAAGTCGCCGAAGAAAGCATGAACAGGGCAACTGTCGAAGAAAATTCTTCGTCGCCTGATAACATTTTTAACAGTAAGTGGTGATAGGACCTGGAAGACGAGAGGACATTCATCGTTGATTGGAGTATGTACTCTAATAGGGAGCGAAACAGGTAAAGTTTTGGATCGGGAAGTGTTGTCCTCATTTTGCAAAGGATGCGACAGTTATAAAGGGGTAAAGTTTGGTATCAAGTACAATAAATGGCAAAGAGCGCATAAGATTTCATGTAGAAAAAATTATTCTGGCTCTGCTGGTAAGAGGGAGGTTGACGGGATGAAGAGGATTTTTAATCGATCAGAAAAGCTTCACAACCTGAAATATTCGAACTACATAGGAGATGGCGACACAAAAACATTCAATGCCCTTTCTGAAAAGAAGCCATACGGCGATAACCATCTTATTCAGAAAATAGAATGTGTAGGCCATGTGCAAAAGAGAATGGGTACAAGACTTAGGAAGCTTAAATTAGTATATGGTAAAAAGAAATTATCTGATGGTAAAACTATAGGCGGTAAAGGTAGGTTAACTGATAGTTTAATTAATAAGCTTACGCATTACTATGGTAATGCTATTCGATGCAATTCTTCTAGTGTAGATGAAATGCGGAAAGCCATTTGGGCTGTTTGGGGTCATTCTTGCAGCACCGACGATGAACCGATGCACTGGTTTTGTCCTACAAATCCAAATACATGGTGTAAGTATAATGCTGCAATTAATAATAATTTACAAAATTATAAACACAAACCCTCAGTTGCTAAAGCTGTTCGAGATGTAATTAAGCCTGTATTTGCAGACTTATCTGGCACTCCTGAGGAAATGTTTAGGAGGTAAGACACGGAATCCTAATGAAAGTTTAAATTCATTAATCTGGAAGTTTTGTCCTAAGACGATTGGTTCTAGCCTTCAGATTGCAGAGATTGCTGCAAATCTAGCAACCAGCAGTTTTAATGATGGAAATCAAATACTTATTACTATTTTAGAGAAATTTGGCTTAAAAATTAACAAAAATGTTTGTGTGTCCCTGGCTGAACGTGACAATCATCGAATCTTTACGTCAAGAAAGAGAAGCTTATTAGCATCGTTTGAAGCTCGCAGAGCCAAAAAATTGAAAAGAGCAAAGAAATTGAGCTGTTTAAGCAACAGGAAGGCATATCGTATGATCCTGGAGCATTTTTTAGCATGTAAGTTTTAAAATTTATTTTCTCAAATTCAATTTAAAACTTTAAAGCCTTTTTTCTCAGTTTGTGTTTGTTTCACTTACGCGCATTGCGTTTCAAAAACTATCATACTTTGATGCATAAAACTTTACAGAATTATAAACTCTATCATAATCTTTAAATCCTAGCTATTTATAGTATTACATATTTGTAATTTTTTGAAAAATTTCAAAAAAATTAAATTTTTTTTAAAAAATTTAAAAAATTTATTTTTTATTTTTTAAAAATATTATTTTTTATTCTATATATATAAAATCGCTACCATCTAATAAGGATATATTTGACTTTATAAATAACTTATTGCTAGTAATTAGAAATATTATTTCAGAAAATATCATGCGCGTCGTAAAACTTACTATTTGTTTCTTACAAAAAATTTTCTTATATTTATGTGCTTATTATTTTTAAAATTATGATTATATTTTAGACATTTTATACTTTTTTGAAACTTTATTCCTTTATAAAAAATGTGTAAAAGAATCAAATTATTTCATTTTAACCTCAAAGAATTATTTCTAGTCGACAATTGTTCATATTTTGTGCTCTCGAAACATTTTTAACACCCCTGAGACCCTTAATTCATTATGTTGTTCAAACAAATTTTGTAATTCAGCAACAATTTCTCGTTTAGTACTCATATTCAGTTGACACCGTCTGTTGATTTGTTCGCCAGTATTTCCCATAAAATATATCTGAAGATATTTGTGATCAGCATTTGGCAAGAGTAGTAGTGATCCAGCATGGTGATAAATTTGCTCTTGTACTTTAAATGTTGGCATATAATTTGCGCTAACGATATTCATTGCTCCGAACGATGTCATTTGGAAGCATGCATTATACTGGGTATATTTTTCAAAAAAAATTTTTGATTGACTTGTTTTACCTGATACTAAAGTTAGTAATGGTTCAGGTGGTGAACGCAAGTCTGGTAACTTTATTTTTCCACCTGCACAGCACATACCTGGTGTTTCATTTTTAAATTTTTGAGCACCACAATACGTACACCTTTTATCCATTTTTACAATAATTATACTTAGATGAATACTGTAATTGTAAATAGGATTGTAATTGAAACAACAAAAATTCAATTCAGTATGTATCGTTCGTCTTCTCTGTGTCCTGTGAATTCAATTCCTTTGCTGCCTTGCTTGCCTCTGTTCACTCGTTTCTAATGATCGAGCAAGAACGGTGTGAACTCGATCTCTACCTTGCCTCTGCTTACTTGTTTCTAATGATCGAGCAAGAGCATTGTGAACTCGATATCTTTGTTTCCTAGCTTGTCTATGCTCACTTGTTTCTGAAGATTGTTCTTCTCTTCTCCTTTTTGCTTGATTTGTAGATCGACCAATGGCACTTCACTTTGGTGGCATAATTGTGGGGTTAAATAAAACATATTTCCAATTATTTTCTTCAGTTGGAAATCAATAATATTGTATTAATATTTTATTCTCGTATTAATAATTGCAAAATTTTTTTTGAATGCATTTTTGTATTTATTAGAATTTGCTGGCGAAAAATTGAACGTCAAACGCATTAATGTTGTTTTTTGTGAAACACAAACACTATTAAAGGAAACCAAATTTATGTATTTAAAATATTTTAAATCTATTAAAGATTTTAATTTTTGTTTAAATACACGTGCAGAAATATCATGACGATCTGGTGAAGAATTATATCGCGAGAATTAAATATCATTATGAAATGAATGATATTATGCTTGTAAATATACGATTGTTATTTTGATATGTTTGGGATATTTGTTCGAAAGCACCTAGAACCCTAACTCTGATTTTTTTTAAAAAATTACAAAAAACTTTCCGGGGATATACCTAATAATTTCCCAAATTTTCACGGTGGTTCGATGTATGGTTTTTGAGTCTATCGAGGATAGACACACACATTCATTTTTATATACATAGATGAGTGTATTTTTATAAAGTACGTGTACCTAACAATAATTGATCAATATGTGAGGAAATAGAAAACAAAAAAATATATAAATAAATTAACAACCGCAATTTCTTTCGGCGATTTCTACCATGTTTTTTTTTTAAATTAGAGTGAGTGATTGAATAATAATGGTTCACTATAAAATAGAGGGGTTTTAATTTGAAAATATTCAGGAAAGTTTTATATTCGGCTTCTGTGGCTCTCTTTTCAAAACCATTTCTAAATCATTCCTTATAGATTTTGCAGTTTATGCGACAAACACAAAGAGTGCGATCGTAATTCATATGTAGTGCCGATCTGATACAAGCCACATTGTACGGTCAATGGTTCTTGGCATGGCCGAAGATGCCTCAAGTGAAACATTACGAAATTTATCGAAAGTTAGACTTTGATAACAAAATCTGCTTCGTTTAAAAATTTCGCGACAAATTATATGAATATTGGATGAAAAAGAGAGAATTGGTTTGGTTGTAGTGAAAACTTCGAATTCAAAATTTGTGAGGAGTTCGTGGATCAGTTTATTTACTTCTTTGTCGGGAATCAAGTAGGTTTCAATGCCATCATTATAGATGAGACTCGTATTTTTTGAAACGTGGTAGGGTGATGAGGATGCCAGTTGAGTTGGCACCCCACACTCCTAACTTCCTCCCCCCGCCAGTGTGAAGTCCTAGGGAACCCATGTGTTTAATGAGTGTCGGACACTGTACACTGCGGGTTTTCAGTGGCAATAGGGTTTGATTCAGAATCTTGACAATACCGCATGTGATTTCGTGACCATATATATGAACATTTAGCTACGGAGATTTTCTGCATTTGCCAGGAATAAGATTGAAGTGAGGATTCTTTATCATCAGATATTATTAATTAGATTGTATCATTTCTACAATAAAATGTTTTTAACACATTGTTTGCGACCTTTGTAATTGGTGAAATAAGTAAAACTTTTATTAAAATTTAACTAAAAAAAGTATGTATTATATATA
>BMAO01023339.1:0-38138 GCA_019973975.1 Trichonephila clavata | reverse complement strand
TTACGAGTTCCGCTACCATTTTTTCTCATTCAGCTTAAAGTGAGTGTTTATTGGCATCGCACAATAAAACTACATGTGCACTACTGACGAAAGCATCGTAATTTGACGAAAACCTAAGTAAAGTTGATATCTCCCTCTCCGTGCGTGTTAGCTCGAACGATTTAACGTGCTTTAGCCTTTTTACACGGCAGAGCTTTATTTGCACAAGGGCTCGAGTTCATGACAAGCTAAATCAGAGTCCGTCTCTATAATAAATAAGATACCCTAATACACCTGCACAGCTTCAAATTGTGAATTTAATAAAATTTTAATTCCAATATCTTCGTTGAAATCAAGACAATATCCTACTGTTAAAAATACCTTAACTAAATTTACCCATGACAATCTCAAGAAAAGAAATACCGTGTAAACAAGCGTTTCTTACACTGTAGAGCACTCCCCAATATGGGGGGGGGGGTTATAATACATAAAAAATCGAAAATAGAGTATGTTTAAAATAATTATCAATTTACTTAAAGGCAGAGAAACAAAATACATTCTGACATAATTAATAATAATATGCAAATTAACACTGATATAATATATTTTAAATGTATCAGTACTGTACAAAGTATTTAATAATTAATTTATCAATACTCAATTAAAACTTAGTTTAGTAATTACTAGTGACTCTCATGGGTTTATCATACACACAATATTTTTCCAAATTGAACACTTATTGCTAATTTGAATGGTTTATAATAAAAATTGTATCGTAGCTGTAGATCAAAGTACACTGTTATTGTAAGAAGTGGGCGCTGTGAAAATTATTACTGAAAATTGGATCGCAAATATTGAAAGTTTGAGAAACACCGCCTTAACCGATTGCTCCCCATATAAAGGATTGGAACATTTATAAAATTCCAACTCAAAATAAATATATATCAATGAACTCGAAGCGTGTACATCAAAGTCAAAATATGATAAACGAATTAAAATAATAAATCTTTGCATCTACAGTCACTCAAAAAGGTATTAGAACACTTGGCGTACATAACTGTAAAGCCATTGAAAAAAAATATCACATTGAAACTAAACAAAAAAGGAATTAAGAAATATTTTAACATTTGGTGTACAGTATATAAAGACAATTTTACTAGTGTTATAAAATTATAGTCTGATCCAGATTTTCAAATATAATTAAAAAGCCCACTGGAGACAAAAAAGTATTGGGACACTGTGGAAAAGAGAAAGTTAAAAATTTATAACGCATCAATATAATTTAATTTCATACCACTTTTTTTAAACTAGAAGTTAAAACGTATAAACGTTTCAACCAAAGATAGTTTATAGAATAAATGGCAGGAAAGAAATATCGGCTGGTGTCCGAAATCTCGTAATAATTCATGGGAAATGTGTTCGCTCTATAGGAAAAATCTTGAAATTGAGTAAGACTGCTGTTTTTAACATCAGTGATAGGTTCAAGAAAACAAGCAAAGATCAGGGTGTCCAATAAAATATTTAATGAACGTGAAGAAAGGTGGATTACGAGTCAAGTACACACTAACCCGGCACTTCTCGCGCAGAGTGTGTCATACCCACCGTCTAACTTTTTTTAATGCTCCTTCTAAACATTTTTTGGAAAATGAACAGTTCCTCGTGGACTTTAAGGTCATATCCTTTGAGGGGGCCTTAGCTTGTAGGTGATTTTCAAGTACATATTTTTCGATATCGCCTCTTCAGGTATGTCACACCCTGCGAGTGAATCACCATTACAGTCCTGAATGTATGAGCACACGTTTTAAATCTTCCTTGTGCTATGGTATATTATTGTAGTTATGATGAAGAAATGTGATATTTAAGTAATTTAATAGATACAGTCTTTAATAGAGATAGGGCAACACACAATATTTTCGGATGAAGAAATTCTCTTTGCGGTTATGATGAGGAAAAATCAAATGGTGAAGAGTTTATGAGCACGTATGATTCCTCCAGTGAAATCGATCCAGATTTAGAAAAGGCACTATTGAAAATAAATGTTTTATATGTAGAGACACAAAAAACATTTGGGAAGAACTTAATTTTAAAGGAGACAACTGGTACACATCTTATCCACTTTCAGAAGAACTTTAAAAAAAAACTATTGCTGGAAAAACAAGAGAAAATAAAGAAGAAATTCCAAAATGTTTGAGTTTAAAGAAAGAGAAGTTTACTCCTATATGTTTAGTTTTAAAAATATACAGATTAAAAAAAATTAAGATGCAGTGAAAACATCGCACTCACTCACGAAGAGAATAAAGGAGTGTATTACCAATGCACAGAATGCCCTTATAAAAAGAACTGGAAAACTAAATCTAAGTTTGAAAAATGTAATAAACATATTGTATTTCCTACTTTTCTTCCTTTTTTACTTTGTGTACAAATTTTACGGAAAAAACACAATGTAAACACCCTTGAGCTTACCCTGCCGGAGAGCTTTACGTCGTTTTTTACACGCGAGTTATGCCGAGTTAATGCAAGAACTAGAGCCTTAAAAATGACTTTGCAATGTAAAAGCAGGTTCGGAAAATCAATAAATCATAAAACTGTCAGAAAAGTTTCTAAAAAACATAAGTATGATGGCAGTCTATCTCAAAGAAAGCCCTACATCAGCTAAGCAAATAGACAAGTTAGGTTGGCATTTGCTAAATGTATGTAAGGCAGCGAATAGAATATTGAGAAAATGTAATTTTTGTTGATGAAAGCAAACAAATCATGAACATTTTCGGATCAACTAGCGGAATAGCAAATAATCAAAGTGATTGTGGCTTGGGCGGAAATTAAAATAATTCTATATAATGGCTTTGTGAAAAATATCTAACTAGAAGCACTACTGTCCAAAAAATATGCGAGACGAGCTAATCCAAATTGTCTAGAGGTATGCCATGGCAAGTCTCTGGTGTCTGGGACACTTAACATTTTATGGATAGTATTATATGCAGCGTGAATAAAACTATGGCCTATTACTAGTTATGCCTTCTCAAGCGGAATTTACAGCAAAGTGCGAGCAAGATGGAAATCTCAGGACATTTTAAATAGTACTAAGATAATGACCCGCAACATACCGCAAATATTTACAAGTTATGGTTCCTCTATTACTGCCCTAGTGTTATTAAGACTCTTGCACAAAGTCCAGACCTTAATCCCATTGAACGTATGTGGGATTATTTGCAGCAAAAACTATATGAGCACCAAATTTCTAACAAGCAACATTTAAGTAAATATTTGGTGGAAAAGTGGAACAAATTCGATAGATTGTTATGCAAAAAATGATCCAACCACACCAAATAGACTTTGAGAGGTCATAAAAAGCAAGGGCGGCCTGACAAGATATTAATTTCTAAGTTTGAATTGTTTTTTTTTTTTAAAAATTTATTGGGAAGTGTCCCAATACTTTTTTGAGCACGTTTTTTAACTCGATTTCTTTTATTCTCAATTTTAACCATAATTGCATCAATGTATGAGTTTTGTTCAACTTATTATTATTTGTATTTACCAAAATAACATTTACTTCTTTTTTTTGTTTCATTGTATGTTTAAGTAAAATAGTACGATAAAAATTAATGAACTGGTAATGTGTCCCAATACATTTTTGACCGAATGTATATCTGTAATCACTACAAATTAACTTATTGTGAATTCCTTCATTATTATTTATAGAGTTGCATTATGAGTGGGAAGTTATTAAAAGCGTCATATCTTCAGAAGTCTTGGCAAGGTACAAAGCCCACATGCCTCATATTTCATGAGTCAGTAGCAAACTATTGATGCATGAGATTGATTTTCTTGGGATATGAGAGGAAGGACTATCACGTGATAAATGAGGAAGGAATCGGACTTTGGTCGCGAATATTTGGACAAGAGAGACAAGAGGGCTTAGAATGATAAATCGTTTGACAATGCAGCCACTCATGGGGACTTCTTGTCCGTTTCATAGAGAATGCTTGGGATTCTTATAAACGTAGAGACATTTTTCGAATCTTTTAAGTTACATTCTAAATACGTAGTTCTTGAAATGTTATCCTTATATCGTAATAAATTACTTTGTAATCCCGAGAAATAACTCAGCATTTTTCTGATCACAGTAATCGGCTTTTAAAATGTAATTTCATGCTTACAACGTAAAAAAAGAAAATTCAAAGTAATTGTATGTATATATAAATACATGAATATAATATGAAAACAATATTTAAAATTGTCCGATTTTTGCTTGAAGCATCGTATTTATGGTTTATTTACTTACAGGAAATGCACACACCACAAAAAAAGAAAACATCTGTTACAGAGTCTATGACACATAAATGAACATCAAGAGCTACAAAGTACATTTGAAGAGATATAAACAGTTAAAAAAGATCGCATACTGAAGAAAATCACTATAAACAAAATACAAAAAAAAAAACAGTATACTAAAATCAATGATAATAATTTTAATGTATATTAAAACGCTTACAAATTATAAACCTTTATTTTTTAAAAAAAACAATAAAAATATATTGAAAATTTCAAATTCGTCATAAAACTTTTAAAAATATTTTATAAGACTTATACAACGATAAATTGGCCATATATATATAATCACACAAATGTGATAGACCTATCTTCAAATAAAGAATAGCTTTAAGTGTGGTACGTGTGTGTGTGTGTGGTTTAAAGTAATATTTTTAAGTAAAAGATTTAAGAGTATCATTTTATTCAATATATTATTGTGTGATTGTACATCAAATATCCATGCATTATTTTTACAATTTAATACTTCAATAACGTACAAAATGTACTGGATTCTGAAAAAGATTTTCAATATGTGGCAAAATAAATCCTACGGCACCAACTAGGTTCTGAGACAAATTTTTCAGGAAATATTTTCGTAAGAATTTTATTGCCTAAAAGATCATATAATAAATAGGTTTAAAAATTATAATTATTAAATATATAACATGCATACCCCTTGTTTTTGAAAAAAAATTATTTTTATAAGAACAAAACTTTTTCAATGGTTAGTAAAACAACAAATAAAAATGCTTTGGATATAATATAATTTTGATTTAATTGATGTATTTCTTTATATTCTTCAGAAGTGTCACAAAACGCAGGATATATATTTTTTAAAGAAATAAACATTTTATAAGAATTCAAATTTGACGCTAATGATTTTTCGTCAAAATTATTTTATACTCTAAGCTTAAAAGGGCTGCAATATAATTAAATGTAAAACTTACATCCTACGATCTGTTACATTCTGAAAAACTTATTGCATACGTGTTAAAAATTTCATAGAATGTTATCTGATTATTTTTGAAATATTCCTTTTTCCGTGGTCAAATTATCGTGACAATTTCGTTCTTCAAAAAATACATTTGAAAAATATTTTTATAAGTTAAATAAAGTAAATATTAGAAAAACAACATAAGATTCTCCAGTTTTATGCTATTCATTATTCTTCCTCAATACTTATATTTCTTTTTTTTGTCTAATGACCCTAACACTTAACACCTAAAAACACCTTTCAACCTAGTCGGATACCTTAAATTTTTTTCCTGGTTCATACACGTCGATGTGTTTCAGGGTTGCGAACTCTTTATCTGTTTTACTGACTTTGAATGCTATCCTAGTGCAAATGAATATTCCCCATGTAGAGATACTGATGCGTGTAAACTCTGCCGGAGGTTAAAGTCCTCACGTTAGGGTGGAAGTTTAGAGTTTTTAATTCCAGTTTTATGTACTTTTTGCCAATTGATAGTTGCTCAAAAATACCTGGTCAAGACCAATAACATTAACAATTGTTTCGCAGTACAACGTTCAAACAAATTATCAGTTTTAGAGAAACTCTGTGAAAAGTAATTTTAGAAAAGCTTGAATATAAAGCAAAATTAATAATTTATTTTCATTATTCATGACGTTAGAATGTGTTTCAACAATATAATGCAATGGAAAACACTACATCTCACATACAGGCACAATAATAAATAATTTTCCCCCTTATTAATTTCTTTTTTCTAAATTTTTGTTTCATTATTGAAAAAAATTATAAGATTTTTTATAATTGAAACATGTTATTCCTTTATCATGAAAATCCTCACCCCCCCCCCCTCCAAAAAAAAGAAAACCTAATTACATTACAGTTTTTATCACCCGTTCATCTGGGTGCAGTAAATCAGATAGAGTTTCGTCATGTTACGGTTCACTTATTCTTGAATATATTACGAAAATCATTTAGGGGTATCAACACTTGTTCATCGACCTCTCCCACTCCCCTTTTTCCTTATCTAGGGGCTTTGCTCATTCTCACCCGCAGTTAAGCACATTATCGAACCTCTGAAATTTCCGCAGTGTTCAATCGATTTCTAAATAATCGATCTATTTTAAATGTAATGGAAAAATTACTTTTTCCGTCACTTTCTCGTACTCAGTCCATCTCTCTTCTACCTTCCTTTTAATTTTCCTCCATTTTAACATTTGGTTGCTTTTTCAATTCAACCGTTTAGAGCTAAGCTTGAACTTTACACACGGCCATTTGAGCTATATTACAAAATAATTTGAAAGGGTACGCAAAAAAGACCTTCAAAGATTTTTCCAGTATAAAATAAAAGGAATAAAAATTGGGGAGAGGGGTGAGATAAACAGGAAATTATCCATTGCTCTTTTTAAGAATGTATCTCACGAATAACAAAAAACACATTTCCAATTTCCATCCAAATTATTTAGTTTTTCGTTTAAAAAGTGTTTTTTAATTACATAAGCACATTAGACGTTACATATATATATATATTTATTTTTATGGTTACCTTTATTTTATATTTTATTTTTTTATTTTTGTGCAGCAATGATTCCTAAAGGGAAGTACTCTAGGGGCTACTCCAAGCGATACATGAAGGTACGCTGATGTAAATCATGTTTTTCATCATGTGTCAAGCGAGAGTGAAATTTTGTTACTGATCACTGTATAAGCCCCCCCCCCCCCGAAAATGTCATTACCTATTTGATCAAAGGTTCTGAACTCGCAAGACTATGACTGAAACTCGACCTGTTGATAGGAATAAGTGAACATGAGACACACATACAAAACACTGAGAAATAATCATAAACACATTTAATGAATTTACAAGATATATTGACTTCTGGTCTAAGTAAAGGTACGAGTTGAAGATCAATTAAGTAACTAAGTGAGAAAATACATTTTTTTATCTGACACTGAGTTTAAAAATATCGAATGAAACTCCACTCTAGGTAGATAAATCAAATCAAGACAACAATAAGAACTGTAAGGACAAGCTGTCTAGATGAGGTTTATTCTAACAGTGTAGGTAAGTGTCAGAAACAAGGATAGAAAGCACACTTACTAGTTGATTGAAACATTAAAAATCACACTGCAGTGTAAATCTCAGCTAGTTCATATCTACTGAGTAAAAAAAAAAAAAAAAACTTAATATGTATACCAAAATTAATTTACTTATCAATTTTTCATTGTAAGTAAGTGGCACAGTTAAACCTTCAGTAAAGCTTCCAAAAAAAGTAAATTTTGAGAAGAAACATATCTACCTTGCTACAGCTGCATCTGGATTCACGAGTTTCAAGACAAAATAAATGCAACTGTTTTAATTTGCATGAGTTCTAAAACTAAGATGGTATAGTGGTTAGTGACCCTGGCTGCTGTGCCGTAGGGCCTGGGCTCGAATACCGAATAAGGTATGGATGTTAGTAAATGTATAGTGCCTTCGCGGCATGGGGGTACTCTAAATAGCCGTCGAGCCGCAAATCCTCTCGTGTAGTTAGTGGAAGGGGAAGAGAGGTGGGAGGCCCCTGACCACTCCCAGGGTGTTCTTCCTCAAAATTGGGGTGGAACCGAGACAAATTGTACTGTTACCTTCATGGTGCTCAAAGCTACGGCTAACGACAGGCGTACAATCTAACCCGATGCCATGATGAATTTCGTGGGCCTCGATCTGACTACGTCAGACAGTTAGCATTAGTAACAACAACGAGTCTCTGGACATTATAAATGCAACGGCTTTTAAGTGCATGCGTACTAAAACTAAGCCTTTAGAGAGAATAAATTATTGAATGTAGCTTGGGTGATCCTCCCGAATAGATAAAAATAATCATTGAAAAAAAAACTACTGAACAATTAAGAAGAAACTACAAGAAATTGCACTAATTCAATTTTGAGTAAAAAACAGAAATCTATAATTTAGTTTACATATATGTGAGTATCATTTAAATTAAATAAATAGTTTGCTTATTACTACGCATCATTCACAAACACACATATTTTGGGGCAAAAGATAGGGACAGCATTAAAAAAAATTGCACTTAAAAAATATTTGAAAATGCAGATTTTTTTTTTATGCGGTGGGAGGGGAGCGCATTCAAAAAGTCGCACTTAGAAAATACGTTGATTATTTATGAAATACATGAGAGAGCACTTCGAAACAAAATAAAGAATTAAATTTACAAATAAAAGCCTTTTAAAAGAGTTTAATTCATCACTGAATACATGAAGAATTTTTAAAAAGGCATATGCATAATTCACCTCTACTCATCGTAATCTAAAACTTGTATTTTCCTGTGATGAATTGGTTCAAAATCGCTTTCATTACTTGAAGATACAATTTCAATTGATTTTATTTTTAGCACTATAACACTAACGATAAGTTTTTTCAAAGATAGTCAGTTGGTCAATCGCTTGAAAAAATCACGATAACTAGACAAGCATGGTCACAGCTCATTTTAGAATTGCAAACTCCTTTCGGTATTTGTATGTATTTTAAGAAAAAAAAATCTTTTCCGATTAGTTTAAAAGCTGGATTTTTTTGTATATATTTTACCCGCTGTCATTGAATCTAACTATTCTTTTAAGTCATTATAATCTATCAAATTATTCAAAATGCTACTGTTATTGACAGTTTCATTCTCAATCAAGTGCGTGCTGATGGGGCCTCGAGCGAAAGCAATTGAACGTGCTTTGTCAGGAGACTATTTTTAACAAATATGCAGACAGTTTTGAAGTGTATATATTGTTACGATTTTGGTATTTAAATTGTGTTTATAATGTTAAATTATGTCAAAATTACTATTCTGCTTGAAAAATAGTGCAGGATTAATGTTTATTGCATGTAAACATGTGAATTAGATCAATTGCTATGGAACCTTGTAAATAACATAGGGCTCTTTGGGTATCTCGCCAAATTGGCGAGATATCGTTTAGTTGGCGACAGTTTTGGCAACTTATTTTGTCGCGAAATTTGTTTCCAAGTGTCGCCAAATTTGGCAATATTGGCGATATTTGACGACATCCGGTTCCGGGAGGTTCTCCTATTTTCTGGAATGTTCTACCACTTTCGCCGTGTCTATATAAGGCATACTGAAATGCAACATGAGGCAGTTGTTATTCAGATTTCTTGAAGCTCAGACGCGCCCGCCGCCTCTGTTACTTTACGGCTTTGAATTTGATCTATTCCCCGCTGGATCAGTACATTGCGTTGTGTTACTGTTGTGTTGTATTACTGTGACTTCGGCTGTTCTTATGCCTTTCTGAACATTGTATTCTTCATTGGGCTGATAATAAAGAACTGTTTTATAGTTGTCCTGATTAAAGTCTATTCAATCCCTGAACCCAACAGTGAAATTCGTTACAATATGTACATTGAGAAGAAAATGTTACGCCATTGTAATTCATATACCACATAAAAAATGATTCACAAAAAAATCGCACAAAACAAATCGTACCAATATAAAATCGCATAAAAAAGAACCGCTTAAAAACAGATTTTATTGTTTTTTGAGTGTGTTTATGGTAGTGAGTATGCGATTAAAAAATATGGGATAGAATTCCTAATTATTTTTGTTTTTAGAAGCATGGGATCAAAACAGTCTGGTGAGATATTGGTTTAAACTTTTGCTTTTTAGTTTTTAAGGAATAGATGTATTTATTATAATGGAATGAAGTCCAAACTATGCAAGAAGTATTACTTTATGTAGAAATAATGTAAAAGGACAATTCAACAATTAAAATTAAAGTTTTACTTCACTATTCTGATTGTGTAGCACCAAACTGTAAGCATCTTATTCATTTTTTTGTATCATCCTATACCTGAATGACTGATTTTATATGTCCGCATGTTTACTCAAGTTTTCATGCACTTTGTAAAGAAATGTACAACTATCTTGCTATATTTTTCGGATCTAAATCAATAAATGTCTTCGCATTGAATCATCCCAAATAAAACTGTTATTGGGAATCATAAGACGGAAAAAAATGATATTTCTATTTGAGCTCTATTCTTTTACGGTTCCTTAAAGCGTTCTCAAGTTGTTGAAGCATCTGAGAGAAAATAAATAAAACTGAAAAAATAACGGGAGCTCAAAATCTTCAAAATTTACATATTTCGATAAATGGCTGCAGTAATATTTGTAATCAAAGATAAATATGTTATACATATACAATTTTTGTTTTCTTTTAAAAGTATTTACAAAATATTCTTTCTCTCTATCTCTCTCTATCTCTCTGATAAATTTCAAAGAATTGTAAACAAAGTTATTGAAAATTTTAAATGGAAATGCATCATAAAAAAGCATAAACGCATTAGAAGAATACGTCAAATATTAGTTCTCATTTTTTTATAAATTATTCTGAATAGAATGATTAAATTCTAAATATTTTACAAGCATGTTTTTTATAATGTTGAAAGATCAATGAATTTTAAACATGTTATGCATTAGTATGTTTTTATATATTAATACAACCCATGTTGTTTGAAAAATATAAACTGCAGTAATTCAAAAGAATATTTATAAAACAATTTTGTTTCCTTACGATTTCCTCATAATATTGAAAACAATTTTGAGTGGAAAAAAGTGTTAGTATTATTAAAACTAATAAGTCATACTCTTTCGTAATTAGTCTTTGAAATAATATTGTAATGAATGTTAATATTTTCCATGTCTTAAGTAATGAAAAAATCTTATTTTTATGAATATTTCTTATATCATACACTCATATCCATAAATTAAGGATTATTCAGAATCACACAGAAATTGAACTCTAAAATAAAAATTTCACCTGTAGAATTATCACACATATCTTGAAGAAGAATATGCAACTTTAAGGTGAATAGGACACCACCAGATGGCGCGGATAGTACGTCACTATGACGAGAGTGTAAGAGAGTGGTATATAAGGAATGATGGCAAAGAAGTAAAATTGTTCCCAAGCGATTTAAAAGCCTTTCAGTGCAATAACCGCATAGTTATGGCACAAAGGAAGCATTTGGATTATTTTTTACGTGGTAGAATTATAGGATGACTGGAATGTGGACGTACCCAGCTGGAAGTATCCAAGGAACTTGGAATCGCCCAGAGTGTCATCTCCAGACTTTGGCAACGATTCCAAGATGATGGTAATGTGAGTAGGTGTTACAGCACAGGTCAACGCCGAATGAGGACCGGTATTTGGCAGTTACTGCCAAAAGAAACAGACGGAACACAGCATCAGACCTATCTCGTCAGCTCTCTTTAGCTACCGGTACGACAGTAATAAGGCAGACCGTGTACAGACGCTTAGTGCACATTGGTCTGTATGCTTGTAGGCCTGTCAGATGTGTTCATCTTACCGCAACTCACTGTCGCCTACGATTAGCATGGAGTAGAGAGCATGCATTGTGGACACGCAACAGTGGTCCTGTGTGATGTTTTTCGACGAGTCCAGGTTTAGTTTGCAGTCTGATTCTTGCCGGACTTTCATATGGAGAGCGCCAGGTACCCGTTACCACCAAGAGAACACCATTAAACGACACCGTTACGGTGGTGCAGGATGGCTCGTTTGGGAGGAATTATTCTTGGTTTCAGAACTGACCTGCATGTTCAGAGTGTAACGATGACAGGCCACATCTATCGGGGTGTCATTCTGGAACAACATGTACGTTTGTTTCGGGGCATCATGGGTGCTGAATTTCTGTTTATGGATGACAACGCCCATCCTCACCGTGCAAACATTGTAGACGAATGCCTTCAATCGGATGATATCACCCGTATGGATTGGCCAGCATACTCACCGGACTTGAATCCAATAGAGCATGTGTGGGATATGCTTGGCCGACGAATTGCAGCCCGTCAACCGCCTCTCACCTGTCTACCGAAACTTCGGAGGGCATTGCTTGATGAGTGGTGTAATATTCCCCAAGATCAGATTTATAATTTGAGACTCAGCATGCGTAGGCGTTGTAAGGCCCGTTTTTCATCGTCCGGGAGACATACTCCGTATTAACCATCATACTAACCATGTTATACTGTTTTTTGTAAATAGGTTCTTTTTTAAAATTTGCTCCAGGGAGTAAAAATCGCAATTTTTTTAATTATGTGAAACATATAGCATCTTTTTTGCTCTTTACCTTTTGTTTAATAAATAGAATTTACAAATAAGTCAAATTTGTTTTGCTTCTTTCTCTTTCTTTGCCTGAACTTCATTATCCTTAATTTATGGACATGAGTGTACATAAATTTAAATAGGTATTTCTTATAATGAATTCGTTCTTTTGTGGTGAGTATTGAATTTCTATTATTAAGATAGGATTTTCTGATAATTCTCACCAATAAGTTTGTCATTAAACATAAGTCGGATAAAATATTTCTGTTATTTCTTTAATTAAATAAAAATATAGAGCATATTTTTTTAATTCGAACTCATTTTTTTTGCGCCGTTCATAATTTTTGAATGGCTTATGGTTAATGCAGGCGACTAATTTTGTGATAAATATATTTAAAAAAAAATTTAAATACGAATCTCCAAAGTGATACATTTTTTCAACGCATTTCTTAATTATTGAACGTAATTTTCAAGGAATGATGGTATTTTAATCTAGTGATATTCATGTTCCATGCATGCTTAAATAGGGTAAGAACAAAGACTTTGAGCAGTGTTTCTCAACTACCCTGCCTCGATAGATTGCTGCAATGGCTTTTAACAAATAATTAGAATGGCATAGAGTTTGTAGTCGTTAAATGAGTACTTAAAATTGTTTATAGTAACTATTTAAATAAAAGTATATGTAATTACTTAAATAATTACTAAAATATTTTTAGCCTTTGTTTCACCAAGTTTTTATCGAATATTACTTTTTCCCAATTGTCATTGATGTTGATACAAAATGGCTCCAAACTTTACCTAAAAGCTACTTTTCTCTTTTTAATTTATCTTTAATTAGCAAAATCCTAAGTTTCATAGCATAAAAAGAAAAGGTAGTTGATTTGAAAATCGATAAATTTAATTTTTACATTGTTCGGAAAAAAAGTAAATTGGAGTTGCGTTTTAGATTAGAGTTTCAAAAATTTGAACTCTTATGAACAGTGTGGAAGAATCTATTAAAATTCTTCTTACTTTTACATCTTTATGGCTCAGTGACTTTGAATTTAAAACATTGAGTTTGAAAATAGGGAAAGTCTTTTAAATGATGAAGTTGAAATGTGAACTTGTCTGTAAGTTAGAATCCTTGATCTAATACAAATTTGTGCAAAAAAAGACCAGTCTCCGCACTGAAAAATTTAGTATATAGATATCTTTTATCATAGAACTTTTAGACTTTTTTTACTTTAAAAGATGTGCCACCAGATATTTTTAGTGTACCCTTAACCAATAAAGGTTGAGAAGAACTGGCAGAGTTTGTAAGGGAACATAACGAGCCACGTGGCAATTTAGGGATATAAGAGCATTGCTAGACCTTACATTGGCGTGTTATAAATAAGGTTTTAAGATTTACGAGCAGACTCACAAGATATCCTCATCGTATCAATATATCATCATATGCTGTCGTTTTCAGAGTGACCTGATATCTTAAAAATGAAGCAAGTTGAGTTGAGAGGTTGAGACTAATAGAGTTGGAGCAAATTTTTGGCATCTTTCTTACATTTATTTGTCACTTTCTAGACTCTCAGTAAGATTTTCTTTAAAAAATATATGCACATTTTCATTTTCTTACTGTAAAAAATATATAACCACACAGTAAAAAGGAAATTTAGTTTCTTACAACAAATTCAATACCCAAAATATCTTCGTTCTTACCGTTTAATTTAGACCCGATTTGGTAGAGCTTTTCAATGGGGTATTTAGTTGGGAAATCGAAACTAAAGGCAACAACTATTAACAACTCATGCTCTACTAGATCGAGGGTATGTCTTAAAGATCGTTTGTCGGTATAATGATCTGTTTCATCGACCGGCCATGGGCTCCCTTCGGGAAACTTAGCTCATCGCCAACAGCAGTTAAGCTCACCATCTAATCATTGATCTAGTTCCTAATAGTTTATTTGGTCGGAAAAAGGACTTTTTTCCGTTACATGTGCATTTGCTCATTATCTCCTCCTCTGTCTTTTTATTACTTTTTCTTCTATTTCATACTTTGGTCTTTTCATCATTTAATTCTGGAAACTTCTCATTTAAATTTAAAGATATAAATTCAATTATAAGATATGAGAAGTCCTGAATCCCTCAACACTCTGCAATCACTTTATTTCATTTGGTATTACAAAAGAAAGAAAAGAGGGGAGGGCTTGTGCTATTCGCTCTCCAGTGCACTGTTTTTCACACAGTTGTGTGTATACGGTGTACTGAGGGAGGAAATAAAAAACATATAAATACGAAAATTCTTCTCTGAAATAAATAAACCATTCTCAAAGATTGCCAAGGTCGTTTTATTGCATTCCAAAATCTTAGGAACAATTTTACAAAAAGAGGCACAAAGAAAAGGATCGCCTTTCGGACATATATATATATATCGTGTTTTTGAGTGATCATCAAGATATTTTATTTTAACCATCTTTATTACATTAGATCATTTTGTAATCTGTTTGTAAGAGAGAGAGAGAGAGAGAGAGACGGACACGTGTTAAAAATCAAGATTCCGCGGCCCCTTCAGAAGCCATATGCTCTTCAAGTACGCTTCTGATTAAAGAGATATACTTGAGAATTTAAGTGTGACATCATACGTAATCAAAATTAATGGTCGGAGCCAGAAAACTTCTTATAAGGCCATGTGTTATTCATTCCCGAACTGGATAATAAATTTAATACTTGAATATGTAACGGGAAAATAAAATTTAGAGGTGGTCTGGGTTTTAATTTTAGATCTAATTTAATTATCCTTACACACACACACACACACACATATATATATATAGTCAACTCTCTCTAATTCGAACTCATACTAAAACAATACGTTTTGGTGCACTCAATATTTTGAAGTAAAATCTGTGGCTGGTCAGATTACAACACGCGATAATTCGAAGTGATCTTTTAAAATTCTCAGCAATTCAAACACTCACTATCATGTAGAGTCCTGTAGCAAACAGGTTGGAGCTTACATGTTTTGTGTTGTATTGTCTCTTCTTATCTCCCCTGTAACGTAGCCCCTTTGATGACCATCGGAGTTGACTCCGATAATTCTGACAGAAGCTAAAAGTGTTACTAAACAAACCTTTTTCCTACAAAACCATGTTGATGCGGAAGTTTTTCAAGCTGCATTTATTATAGAAAAATCTATTGACAAAGTTAGATTGAATGTCTTGACACAAACAAAAAGTAACGGGATTTTTCGTCAAAAAAAATAATTACGTACAGTATGTATTCTTTTCAAAAAGGACTTTTAACTTATGTATAATATATATATTATATATATATATATATTGTATATATAATGTGTACTTTAAAATACTTCAAAATAATTTCTTACATATGTGCAATAGTTGCTTTATTACATAGTTTCAAAGTTAAATGAAAAAAACATTTCTCTTTCGAATTTTTTGGGAATTTTTTCCTACCCTCTTGATAATTCGAAGAGTTTTGCATTGATTCTTTCAACTTCGAATTATAGAAAGTCGAATGTATATATATATGTATATATATGTGTGTGTAATAACTTAAATGATATCACCTTATAATTCGAATCTCCTTTATTTATAACATCTAATTCATAAATCCTAATACCCTATTTGGAAAACGCTTCTCTTTCTCGAGCGTTAAAAACATGTTGGTTTATTAATGATTCTTTAGACCTTGAATTGATAGATTTATTGGTGATTCCAAGAAATATAGGATCATGCGCTTTTAGTAATAGTGATTAATATTCCCTAAACAATGATGTGTATCATTTCTATAAATAACGTTGGCCCTTCACCTAGACACGTGGTGTATATTTGCAATGTGTTTCCCAGTTCTTCATATATAAATAATTGCTATTTAGTCGTCCTCTCTGTATTTTGGCTTAGTGCTGACATATCAGGTAAACAAATAACAGTGCGAACAAGCCTCGCATTCTTTCCACCGCATTCTACATCACCTATATTAAATGTAGTTATTCATTCTAAATACATTTGTGCATGGCATATATATATATAATGTAATAGATTGATTGCCGTTGAAATCATTGCTATATGATTACTGTAATTACGATCGATGTTTGCTTTGGCTGGAATTGACGAGGCATTCCGTTGATTAAATTAAAACAATTTACCATCTTGAACATAAAACAGAACAAGGACAACACATCACAAAACACACTGCAGCTGGCTACATGTTTACGCCAGACAAATACAGAAGCAGCGGCAACCGTGTGGTTCAGAGCTTTTATGAGCGGTGAAGGTCATGCGACTCTCTTTACAACAGGGTGTGATTATTTGAAAATGCGCAAAACAATTAGATTCGTTAATACGCTCATTACATTAGATTAAATTAAAACAGTACCCAGGCGAAGAACTGGAAATGATTTCTTTGGGAACACCGGATAAGGAGAATTAGAAAGTATTACATTCCCCTCCATGCAGACGCGTGTATGCGCCAGAACCCATGACACACAAGTACTGAGATATTCAATTTAAATTAATATTATTATTAAAATTTTCCTTCACAACCAGCAGTGTAAAAACTCCGCTTAATCAAATAACAATGTAAATATACACTATTATAACTGTAAATACCCCTGTGATTTTATAAATAACCTTCAAATTGTGTAAAATTCAAAATGTAGATAAGGATAAGTATGAGTTCAGATACAGCATCGGAACAAAATGTTCACTTGATTTTGTAGGTTGTTGATATGCTGGATTTACCGCCTCATTGTTGCATCCATATAATTTTACTATATAAAAATAAACGCGGGAAATGGAATGTAAACAAAATAAGATTCAAAAACATAATTGTAGTGTAAATACCATCAGGACCATCAAGGGCATAAGTTTGTTTCAAATAAAATAATAGGCTTTGTCTAAAGTAAACTGTAATCTGGTGTTTCATTTATTGGAAGAATTTAATTAAACAACCCTGTTTATCAAGAAAGTACACACTTCTCCAAAACTGAGCAGAATACTGATGTAATGGGAAAATTTGAACTGGATTGGAAGGTGGTTCCACATGTTTAACACATTTACAAGATCTGTATTCATTCTCATTGTGATGATATTTCTGTAGCATTTTAAAAATTATCTCAAATTGGAAGAAGAGTGCACCTAAGAGTAAGGATAATGGGTCTGGTTTGTGTAGCTGTGTAATTTTGGTTATTAAATGTTATCATTCGTGACTTATTTTAATTCTTCAGGAAGATAACCGTTCAATTTGACGTGGTGTTCAGTAGTTTTAGTTAAAGCTTGATGGGTTTGAATTTATTCACAAATTTATGACAATTTTATTTCTTCATAGGGGCCGGAAAAACTGGGGATAATTTTCACCGGTTGGATAATTAAGTTATTGCCGACCTGATATCGCAATTAAAGGAGAATCAATGAAACAGGCATCATATTTATTTTGTTTTCTCTGATATTTAATAGTGTTTTCTTTTGCTAATTTTCAGCCTTCAACTGGAGGTAGAGCCAGTTTCAGACTAAGGGAGTGTGCTCTGGTAAACTGCCAAAGAACAAATATCTGGAGATTTTGTATTGGTGGTGTTAGTAAGCTATTGTTATTTAATTTCTAAGTTGATCCATGGAATTTGGTGGAAAGATTACTTTGTCTGATTCGTTACAATGAACTGATTAACACGTTCACATTTTCCATTTGTCAGGGATGATGAAATGGATTAATAAATGTTTCACTATATCATTCTTTAGAAAGCGTTAAATCTAATTGAAATTAAAAGCACCATTCTATCAGTTAACAATTTACCGGGTGTTTAGATTTCTGGAAAGTTGAACAAACAATTTGTATAGAGTTTCATTGTTTCACTTTTGGAAGGAAAAGCCAAACATAGCAGGTTATGATCTATTATTAAGTGGAGAAGTACTGATGAAAATTATAATAATTAATCTGTAGTATCATAGAGTTACCTCAAAAGGTTGATCTGTGAGATACAATACAAAGCAAATCTTTGCCAGCACAGCTATTGTTAATTGACATACATCACAATGTTATGAATTTTACAGAAATATCTAAGTTAATATGGTGGTAGTGACAGGAGTAATTAAATTATACATTTTGGTACCTGGGTGTCCAAATTGTTCATGAGCATTTACAAAATTTTCTTGTAATGAAAAATTTAACAATTTAAATGAATTTTCTTTTAAGGACAATAGCATCATCGCTTTCTTACTCTTGGACCATTTACATTGTCCCACAAATTTTGATGTTTTATCATATTCCGATAAATATACAGGTGCTGGATATATTGAGCAGCAGATGTCTCCGACAACATATCAGCATCAGCGTATTAATCCCTTTTAATCTTCGCCAGCAATCAAACATGCTTAATTTAAAGACCGACAAATAACCACCTGGAATTTTACATTTTAAGCCAAACAAAACGCGCGCTGATCAGTGGATATAGATTTTACCGTAAATAATAATAAACTTATCAGAGCATCTACTATATTGAAACGTTGATTCTAGTGCGTAATTTTCTTAGTCACGTAAAGTTCTAGAACAGTAAGATGTTGGGTGGTACCGAATTATCGGCTGTTTAAATGCACCAATTGCGCTTTGAAACATCCTGGTTACATGAAGTGAACTGGGATCATGGTGCTAATACCAAGACACGGTGCTAATTTGTTTTTAATTCAAAGGCTGTTTGACATTCAGCAGACAATTCCATTGTATCTTTTTAAATTGATTCAAGGTTTCTCCTGTTTATGTATGAATCAATGATTTATTTGTAAACATTACAGAATGAAAACTTTGAAGTTGTTTACATTTTTGGGGAAACATAATTTTAATAGTTTCAATATTCTGATTATCTGGTGTAAACTTCCTTCTTTAATTTCGCCTAAAAATTTATTTATTTTGCAAAACATTTGAAATTTTAGTTTAAATGCTCATATACAAATTTTGAATACTTTCTTAAATGAGCATAGTGTCCTTAAAGGTGAAAAATATATATCATCAAATAGTGATAAACAGAATTTGAACATTTATGTTTTAATTTGAATTTTACAGCGACCGTACGTTAAAATTGCAGGGGCATTTCAGCAAAGGAGAACGAAATTCATAAACGCTTCAGTTACAATAAAAACTAATTTTCTTTATCTTTATGCGTGAAGAGGAATGCCAGTAATACCATACAGGTCAAAGTAGAAAAATTTATTATTTGGTAATAACGGTCTATTCGAGGTAAGTTCTGCCGCATCTGTTTCGTGCATTCAGTTTTAGTCAATGCAAGTCTTGTTTTGTTTTCATCTGCCCGCAGCCAGTAACCGGGAAGACGCTGTAGTTGATTCGCCAATTAAACCAGTATTAAATTTTGAATTTGTTTGTAATCTCAGCTACAAAGTAGCGTGTTCACTAATGCTCACGTGAAATTGGAGATCTGAAGTTTAAATTAATTCGGGTGTTCCATTCTTATTTACCTACATGTTTATTTTGAAAACATAGGAGTATTCTGAAATAAAATTGCACCGTTGAAATAGTTCTTTGACAATCAGAGGTGAAAAATTTCTCAAGTGCCATTAAATCTTTACAATTCGGTTTAGGTTTGTTTACATTTTCTCGTAATATTACATGACATTTGTTGACTGATTTGCTGGAGTTATTTGTATTTGTCCATTTGCCATGGTGGTTATGTTCACAATCAATCATAAATTTATATTATTTCCGCCGACGTCTGGGATAATATAAGGTAAGCCACTATTAATAATATACAGATTTATATTTCGTTCAATTTGTCCTATTAGGAAGTTTTATGGTTAATTTAATTGAAAGGTACATGAGCGATTAATATATAGGCTAGTTCTTTGTTTGTTGTTGGTTTATTTACAATATCTGCAGAAATTAAAGATAAAATTGGATCCAGTGTCAATAACAATATTTACATTACTGTAAAGGTAAAATTGTCCAAGTTAACTAGGCAGCAGTAGTGAGATATTCAGTTTTTGGTAATCAATATGGGCGGAACTCAGTAGAAAGGTTGTCCTGGTTTGGGATTTGTTGATTACTAGCAAGTTCCCCGAGCTCTGAAGCAGTGTGTAACGAGTAGTCTGACCATGGTTAATATTATTAAATCCGGTTTGATTAATGGACCGCCACGCCAATAGTAAGCAGAATGCCTTGTCAAGTACAAAACATAATTATTATTATTCTCCATTTGAAAATGTGATAGTGGTTGAATTCGTCCTCGATTGACAAATTGTAAACCTGATGGTGGAGATGTTGGGGATTGCTATTCTATTAAAATTTTGAAAAGTGGATAAAAAGAGTTATTGGTCTGCGGCATTTTGTGCTGGTCTATACTTCGCAGTTCTGGTTTAGCTGTTGTGTTTTCATTAGGCGGTAGCTACGCAAGCCATTCTGTAAGTGGTGGGAGGTTAATGGTGTGTTGTTTAATATTGGTGAACTTCCATCAGTCAATCCTTTTAAAATGAGTTGGAGATGAATTTCAATTGTCTACACCGCAATTTGAATTCTGGTGAAAATATTCATCAGTGTTCTTAGCTGGTGTTGAAAATCATTGTTACTATGTTCGGTTTGAAATTTTCAATATGAACTGCTGATCTGTCAAATTAGAAATATTCTGACTTAAGAAATTCGCATAATGATTTAAACAGAACCTTTAAGGTATTTTAGGAATGATAAGCATTTTCAATCATTGGCACTCTTTATTACACTAATTTGCGGGCAAATAAAATCTCTAACCATGCTCTATTCTGTTATTTTCGGGTCAAATAAATTAAAAAGGGGTTCACTGGGAATTTTTGATTTGGATTACTATTTACAATGAATTGGGTTGATTATTGGTTTCCATTTAAAACTGATCTGAGGGGAATCTTATAAACTTAAATTTTAGATAATTCTTAAAATTTTGATACAAAAATATAAAATATAGTAAAATCAACACAAATCAAAAATTTGCCATTTACTAATCAGTAAACAAAATGGTATGAAAAATTTCTTTAAATCAAATTTTGCATTCACTAATATGATCATCAATATGAAATATCAAACGAAAAACTTAAATTGTACTTAAATAATAATGTTTCTCAAACTTAAACGTAAACGGTATTGCAATGCTATTAAAATATGCCAAATAAATAATGCTAAAATGATTTACGTAGAAAAATCAACATAATCTTGTCTTCAATATCTTGTTGAAAAGAAACAATTGGATATACTTGTTATTTTATTTTTGCACATATATAGAATTTCACTTTGGTTGACTGTGATTCAGCATAAAATTAAAATTTTCTTGCAGATATCCTTTTCACATAAAAACATGATAATGTGTTTTTCTTCTTCTTCAACGGGTGGAACCGCAGAACTAGTATTTTACGTCTTTGTTATCAGGCGTAAGGGCCACCCTTCAGACTTCAATTTCGCTCTTTTCTTGTTTGTAAATTTTCTTTTAGGATTTCATGACGTATTTCCGCGTTCAGCAGTTATTTGGTCTACATTATTGTAATAGACAGTGCCGTTGAAAATATTCTTTATATGATTGCAACAAATTGCGATCGATGTTTGCTATTGGGTGACGGTATTCGGTGATTCATTAAACGATTTATTGCTACATCTTGAACTTGCCGTGAAGACAAGGACAACACCTCACAAAACACACAGCTGGCTGCATGTTTACACTGGACAAAATGCAAACGAAAAGCGCTCATCAACGTGTGTTCAGAGCTTTTATAGTGGCGTGGGGTCGTACGACTCTTTATAACAGGTGTGTTGGCTTTGATGGGCGGGCAGTGGAATTAGATTGAATTACGCGGTCAACAATTTAAGATTAAGATTATAACGGTCAGAGGCGAGGCAGAAAATAATTTGACGAAGTACAGTTAAGGAGATTAAGAAAGTAAATGCATATATATATATATATATATATATATATATATATATGTAATAGTTGTGGCCGTTAAGGTAAAATCTTTAATTATGGGATCGTCGCTATAGTTGAATGTTTCATTGGATGATATTGATGAAGGCGTCAAAGTAATTGATTAAAACTATTTATTCCATCGACATATAAACATGTTAAACATAAACGTAAATGGACAGCACGAACAAAGATAACGAATGCTGTGGGCTGCATCCGGCTGATTACCCAGATAAAATACAAACGAAGAGTTGGTGCTCAGAATCTCGGTATTGCAGGCTTCGCAATCTAATAATCTGAGTGGTGTATAGGTGTAGTTTAAAATACTCTCAATTGGTAGGTTAACAACCTAAAACGTTCGTCTAAACGGATGGACCATTAGACTAAAGTTATTTAAAACCGTATATTACGAAGATTCTTCATATATATATATATATATATATATATATCTCTGTATAAATTGAAACAGGGGTGGAATGATAGGCATGGTTGTTTGTTGACAGTTTGCCTACTACATATTTAAATTAATACAATTTCGATTTCATTAAAAATTAATTGAAAAACCCCAATAGGAAATTCTATTTCTATACAGTGAAATTTGCATATCACACAATTATAACACAATATCAGGATAAAAATAAAGGTTGGGAATTTGATGGCTGTTGAAATTGATTTTCAGATGGACACATGCTGGTCAGGTACTGGTGAAACCCATTTTCATTCAGGGAGAAAATACTCTTCACTTGAATACCAGGCTAAAGTTACGTAGAGGTCTGACTATAACTAACCTTACGGAAATGGTTAAAATTGAAACAGCAGAACACTTGTTGTACAATGAATTCGGTGTAAATGCGTAAGGAAGAACAAGTTGAAAGTTGCATTGCGTTAAAGGCCAAGCTGCGGTTAACAAACAAAAGACTTAGCACAGATGCACGTTCAATATCAAGACAAACAGACTCCATGCTCAACTGAAAGTGCAGAAGATATTACTTTTAGATCTGAAATTTTATCCGTATAAGATGCCTCGTCAAGATTGCTCCCGTGTGACAAGCCGACTAGGTTTGCTGAGATTTTAGTGATTAAGTGGATGACGAGTAATATGGCGCATATTATGGAACGTTGACTCACTTTTATCCGCTTGGTGATATCAACACACACAACTGTCGTATTTAGGTTAATTCAATCCACGCGTTGATTGAGATCCCTTACATTGCCTAAAATTCACGGTTGGTGCGGGTTGCAACTATTTATTATGGTATACTTTTATGGAAAGTTGGTAAAGCAGACTAGTAACTGGCTGTCGAAATTCCAATAAGGTATGCTGTTATCCTCGAGAACATGATACCTCAGCACACACATAAAGAAAGTGTATCGATTCTACCATTTCAACAGATGGTGCTCATACATCAGGTCAGTAAAATCTCCTGATTAAACATTTACAGAAATGGAGTAATTAGTCGTGCCATTCCGATAGATTGGCCTTCAAGATCCCACAGATCTGAATCGCGATTTCTGGTTGTGGGTTGTGAAAAACGGTGATTTATCAATGGAAGTGTTTCCTGACATTTCTACATTGAAAGGATAAATGACATTGCATGTTGAAGGCAATGCAGATATGCTGTTAGCCACCATCACCAAACCTTGTGTACCGTATCAGTGACATCAGGCTGGTGGACACCGCCGAATTCAATTTGCTTCGCGGATTACTATAAAACTTATTTTACAGTATTTAGTGTATTGTGTTACTATTTCAGTAACGATTATGTTTTACACTACAAAGTAACTTTGGTGCCAAAATTCCCTGCGGATTTTTCATACTAATTTTTGATAAATCAAAATTGCACACTTAATGTATTGTGGTGACTAGGGTGATTATATTTAACAATACCAACAACAACACAGGTACCGACATATATCTATTTCTTGATCACCTGATATACTTCCTCATATGCAATTAAGGATAATGAAATTCAGACAAAGAAAGAACAGAAGCAAAATAAATTTGAATTATTGTTAAGTCTATTTCGTAAACAAAGGTAAAGAACAAAAACATATATGTTTATAATAATAAAGTGCGATTTTACTCCTGGAACAAATTTAAAAACTGAGCTACAAAAACAGTATGTACCGTGTAGTCGTTAATACGGTTGTGTCTCCCAGACGATACAATAGGCCGCGCACCGCACCAGGTATCAAATTATCAAATCTGATCTTGGGGAATGGCTACCGCTCATCAAGCAATGCCCTCCAGTTCTGGTGAACCAGGTGCAGGAGGATTGACAGGCTACAATTCGTCGGCCAAGCACCTCCCACATGCTCTGTGGAACGTTCAAGTCCGGTAGAATGCCAGCAATCCATACGGGTGTCCTCGATTGAAGGCGACATCCACAATGTTTGCAGTGAGATGACATCATCCATCGTGAAGTCAGCACCGGCGCCCGAAACAAACACATGTTTGTTCAGGCAACATCCGATAATGGCCTGTCATCGGCCACCTCTGAACATGCCGTTGGTTCTGCAACCAAAAATGTTCACTACAAACGACCCATCACGCACCACAATAACAGCGTCGTTTGTGGTGATCTCTCCTGGGATGCTAACGGGTACCATCTCTCGCCAGAAAGTCAGCGAGAATCGGGCTGCAAGCTAAAGCCTGAGTGTCGGAAAACAAAACACTTTACCTCCTTTGCAGTGTCCACAATGCATGCTCTACCAAATTAATGGAGCAGTGAGTTGCGGTAAGGGAACATCTGAAGAGCCATGGACATATAGACCAATATGCCCTAAGCGGCGTCTCACACGATCTGCCTTGAAGCATCGCTGGTATGAAGAGCTGACGGTTGGTCTGGCTGCCGCCGATCATTTCTTTTGGCAATGCTGCCAAATACAGTCCTCATTCGTTTGTAACTCAGAACGACCTGTATGGCATCTACTCACGTACCTCATCTGCAGGTCGGTGCCGGAGAACACCGGATGACGCTGGGCGATTCCGGTTTCTCGGATACTTCCAGCCAGGTGCGTCCACATTCCAGTCGTCGATAAATTCTACACGTAAAAATCAATGCTTCTTTGTGCCGCTGCGGTTATTGCCGAAACCTTTCAGCGCTTGTGGAACAATTTTACTTCTTGCCGCATTCGCCTGCCCGTTCCTTTACTCTCGTCATTTGTAACATTTCCATCGCATAATCTGGTAGTTTCCTGTAATTTATATTCTTCTTCCAAGATGTGTGTGATAATTCTGGTGACTTTTTGAGTTCATTTCTATGATTCTGGAATTATCGCCATTATAGACATGAGTTTATATATCTCTCTCTTGCTCCGAACAGTTAAACAACATGAAGTAAACGCCACACTGGGCGGTGAGCATTTATTTCTCAACTCCAATATTGCGACTGATTGAGTCATAATTTTCATCTTCCTCTCATCTTATAATTACTATGTAACATAAATGCCTTTGCCTTCTGAAATTATATTGTCTCGTCTCATCCATACAATTATTAATTAGTATTGGTGCACTATTACGCTAATCATACAGTCGACATATTCTCTTCGTTTGTTTAAGTAGTATTAAATTAAACCATCGGCTCATTGTTGTATTAGTGATTTACAAATTTTATTTCTGTCCCAGAGTGCATGTATATTCTTTATTATATAAATAATTTGTTTGTTTCGGTATGATGATAATCTTCAACATTTTATTTCAGACTGAAACATATACCCTAAGTAATTACGCAGAGTTTGAAACGTTGAATTTGGTGTTTAAATAATTGTATGTTTAATCAATGATTTTGATAACTGACTGAGTTAATTAAAGAATAATAAATTGGAAATGCATTTCAAGAATCACCGCCTTATATTTAATATCCAATAGATGTTTTAAAGTTACAGCGAAAGAGAAGGGGTTGAAACAAAGAAGTTACTTTTTCCAATCTGCCAATTTCATTATATGCATTTGAGCGTGTGCTTTATTCTTCATTCTACATCAGACATCCGTCATATATGTATATTTTAACAAGTATTTACATTGATATAATTGTACTAATCATGTTTGTTGGCTTGATACTATAGGTTTCTTTGACATTATACCGACTAATGGTCTAAAGTGTTGCTTTTAAACCAGATGTTACTAAATAGATTATTGTTCTAAATGCTGTTCGATAAATTGTATATTGCTAATTCTTCAGCAGGCAAAAATTTAAGTATTTCCTTGTCGAAATCTAGCAGACCTTCGCCATACTAATTGGGTAGTACCTTGCTAGTAAAATTTACACAAAATATTTTATTACCTTGCAGTATTATAAATCAGGCACGGTGCAGAAAGATTTGCCTCCTTTCATGTTAAAATATCTCATTGCAAGTCACTGAAATACCCCATGATATTAAAGTCGATATCGAATAAACAGCAAATCTGACAGCGCAGCAGTTCTAAGCCTAAAACATCTGCCTGCTGCCAGAAGCTAATTCTGAAAAGAATGTTTGAGAGGGTTAAATCAAATGGTGACAGATTACGGTGCCACAAATAGACTAAACTTAATGTCAAGTAGGTGGGATGCTGGTTGTTCTACAGTATGTAACTTTTAACATGTTGCTCCAGCATGTCTTTATTAATTGCAGTGTTAATCTAACATTAATGTCTTCATCAACATCCACGCTAATACGTCTAATACTTATTAATTCTAAAAATACTAAAATTGAATGGTTTGAATCAGTTCTATAACAGTTAATTTAATACATTGTGTTCATTTAATTTTCATATTAAAGGTTACCCAGCTTCAGTCAAAAATTGTGTGATTTAGATATTTGAAATTGAAATTTTACTTAATCCATAAAGTAGAATTGGAAGGAAGATGACATATTTTGTAACCTCTTTATATGCAACAACTATCTGTTCCTGTAATGTTTGCTTATTTGTAAAAACCTAGACTAGTTCTGCCAATGAGTTTATTTTAAAGTGGGTTATTCTGTTTAATACACATATCAATGTGATATTTTATACCCCGCGGTCAATATTTATTGATCTAACTCTAGAAATAACAGGAACACCAGTTTTAATTTTATTCCGTTTAAAAAGCAACCTGTATGTAGGTAAAATAGTATTATAGAAAAAGCCGAACAGCCTGAATTTTAGTTCTGGGAGCCACTAAACTATCGAGTTATGAAGGAAAACTCTTTAGTATGCCATTTTTCTTGTTTGTAATCAGAAATATTGCATTTAATCGTCTGTGTGTAATATTTTATTAAAACAGTTTTCTCTTCATACCGGACCATATGACATAATATAAATTCTATTAATTTTATGTTTTAAAATCGACTGGTTTGAATAAATAAAGAAAATATTTCTAAAACAACAATGTGATATATATGGAAAGGATTTCCAATGTTATACCTTTTAGTAATTTGATGTTTGGTCTGAATTCCAGAATAGATTATACAATAATTTAACAAATTTTCTCCGTTTCTGTTTTGTAATTCTGATGACTTTAAACATCTTTATGAAAATAATATTCTTGATCTCTCAAGGCTGAATGTAAAATTAGATTGTATCATTACTTTCTGTTTTAAACTGACACTTATGTTGAACAAATCATCATCATCGACAGGTAAGCGAACACCAGCAGACTCGATTGCAGCGCATGTAGGTCAGCATTTTCTTATTCAGAAAGACGTTCATCTTCAGGGGTGGGTAATTACTGGCGGTGTGAAATGGATCAGATCGCGGACGCCAATTACTCCAAGGTGGTGTCAATAAGACATGGAAACTTAGATAATTGTCATCGGCTGATATAACGCTGGATTATGTTTGCTCAACATTCAGAGGTTACTCAAGGCAATTTAATGTCAGATGGTTAACAATCATTAAAATCATCAAACATTTTATAACTCTGGTTTCGAGAATCTTCAGATTGGGGTGTATTATTATATATCTTTGGAATCTAAATCAAAAATAAACCATATGTAACAAATGGTCCTATTATATCACTCGCCTGCGTGCTAATTTATAAAGTTTCATATTGCATTGCCACATGTATAACATTAAATAATGGTTGTAATAACATGATAAACTGAGCAGTGGTTTAAGTGGTCTACGCCGAACTCCTGGTCTGAACAAATCATTAAGGTCCCCACCTATGAAAAATAATTTGAAGTTAGAGATAATGATTCTATTGGTGAACACCAAAAGCCAATCATGACTTCATCTTTAAAAATAGATAGTGAAGAACCAATTTTATTTAAACTAGTTGTTACTAATTGGAGATTATTGCTGGCTACAAAGTGTACGCCCTCATTTATAGTGAATATTCGGCATTTCTCAAGTTACTTCAAGAAATTCCTATATGTTCACACGGTACGTAATCCGTCATATATGAACCAGTAATGGGATATTTGCTACAACAAAATTCAAACACCCATATATATTTGAAATTAAGTGCGTCATTACTTTATAAGTAATGCTTATTGAACAAAATTTCATGTCTGGCAGAAAAATATGCCTATTACAACAAGGGCGACCAGACCATTCATAAGAACCTTAAATAATGTTCAGAAACGTATGTAAGCAGTTTCTTTGAAAAGTCGCCGCCTCGTTATTGTGCCGTTGGAATATAGAAGTTTTCTTTATCTTCTGTCTGAGAGTTTAAGTGATTTTCAATCTCAAAAATAAAATCATCAAGGAAAATACCACAGTGAAGATGACCTGATGGTGATAATGCTGAACCGGCTATTTATTGGCAGATTCGTTATAACAAAAAGCAATTTAATATGATTCATTTTATCTTAAAATTGTTTTGCAGATCATTTAATTTAAATTTAAATTATTAACATTCATCTTAGTTTCAACGCTACAGCTACTTTCTGTGAAATTGCTTCTTTAAAGCAAAGTGGCTCATGCCAATGTCAAAGGCCTTTAAACTGATAATTTCAATCAATATTAGATAACTGAGGTCTTCGGCTTCAAAAACGCTGGCAAAGTGTGAGACAAAAAGTTTGGGGACATACCAACTGAGTGTATTATATACTAACTGCATGTTGACGTTGCGCGCGCGCAAATATGGCATTCACTGGCACCTCCGCTGGTGCTGCTCTTTACGCCACAGCAGTTCTTGGGTTTTATATTCTTGATAAATTGCTACTTAAAAATATTTTCCTACCCCCTTCAGGGTATATATATATGTTCCTTTAGACCGAAAGTGGGCTCTACATTAGTATGGACAATTTCCGGGATTATTGGTGAACATAGGGTGGTCATGCAAAGTCGTAGTCCATGATAAAACATCGCTATCGCTTCAGAACATTGTTCCTCAGAAGATGGTTGTGTTGCAGGTTGTTGGGCTGCCCTCTGCAGGAAGTAGAACAGTTTGCTTACCCAGCAGCGGCGATACGCCGGTTTACGGATTGAAGAAAGCCGTTTCGCGGCAAGGGTATTTCACTGAGTACCCTCGCCATCAGCCTGCGGCCTTACCTTGTTTACAGTTGCATCACAATATGGTATATGATTACTAAGTGTGGCACCGACCGCGACTGGCTCGACTTCCAGTATTGAACAATGTGTTGGTCTGACAAGAAAATCCGGTACTCATTGCTGCCATAAATTGATCTCAGGATACAATGATCGTATTTTACCGCGTGGTAACCGACCAGTACGTTTAATGTATCTCAGTAACGTCCTGGTGCTGGTGCAATCAGTAAAGCTCCTTCACTGGACGTGTATATATCGCCAGATGCTTTCACCTACTATCTCTTTTACCGGCTCGACATTTCCTTCAGCATTCGCAGATGCAGGCACCTGTGGTGTCTCTCGTTACAGGTACCTACCTCTCTCTGCGACGATATTAATTCACATCACTGAAATTATCTAAAATCAACTCTCAATATTGCTTTGGGTAAGCCTTTAACAGAATGATTGTTCAAACGCCTCGCGCTATACCGTCAGTCGACCTGTTCACTTTTACCCTCGTAAAGTCGTGTGAATATCCGGATATCTCTCTATATATTCCTCTCTCTAAGACCAGCTCATAAGCTGGTAATAAACAGCAATACCCAATCGATTCAACAATTAAACTCTGCTGATCTAATTCATCGCAATTTCAGCAACCTGGTGGTGTGGATAATACATCATCAACGCTGTTAAAACAGTGAAATTATTAATTTGAAATCGTTTTGCCTTTCTGGAAACGAATGTCTTGCAATAATATGCGAAAACAGTATACGCTATTCGGCCATTGTATCCGCTAAGTGCGGTGTGAATAAAGAACGGTGCAATATTGCTGCAGGTAAAATCTCTTATATACCAAATACGTAATCGCGAAACGCCCGCTCATAAATTTCGAAAAATCATGTTGGGCCATTTTTAATCTGTAATGTCTCCCAAATATTCAATTCTAAACAATGCCTTCGTACCAGTTACATAATATTTATCCCCGCGTTACTCATTTTATTACCGATATTCATATAAAATATTTAACACAGGTCACCCCACCAGGTTATTACTTCATACTTTCTAATCTCATTCTTCGTGCAATATTCTAGTAATATACAATTTATAATAACATAACCCCATTAGAAAACTTCACAATATACCTGAACGAACAAAATAAATTCTCATTCTAAAATAAATATATTTTAGTATTTTACTTCCAGAACAACAAGAGGAATCATTAATTTTAAATTAAAAATTCGTTTTCAAACATCAGTAAATATTAACAATTTACATAACAAAGATATTGCGTTTGCCTTATCATACATTACCTTTCAGCTTGACTAAAGCATCGGCGGTGAATAACACAAACTCGCCACTTTAAATATTTAATTTATTCTTTGCATTGGTAACCAATTGACTAGTAAATATTATTCTGAAGAAATAATATCAATATAATTATTGTAACGGATTCTACTATATATTTGGTCATTAGATTTAAGATTCAGCATCATTTAAGTTAATAGGGTGTTGTTTATATTCTGTTCAGCTACTTATTTTCTAAGTGAGTACTGAAGCAACCTTAGTAATATTTCAGTTACAAAACATAAACGGTGATAATTTCTAAATAAATTATTAATATAATAAAACGTTACATTTGAGAATAAATTTCGCAGAATAATTGTAATAGATCTCCTTCATAAACTTGGATGGGTGAACCGGTGACTATAAGTTCCTGGCCAATGTGGCCACTACACCACGGTGACCACTGGTGCGGGTAGTGCAACCTCTCGTCTGGTACCGCCATACACCCCGCAGTGGTCGGTGGAGGCGAACGAACGATGTATTTTCATCAAGCGTGTTTTGCTGCATACCGTCACGACAACTTTGTTGATTGCGTCATATCGCGGGGACGACTTGCTGCGCTGGAGCAGGTCCGGCAGCTTTTCGTCGAGAGGTTCGGCAACACCTTCGCGTCAAGTGAGTTTTGACTTGCTTACGGTAGATGGCATAAGCAGTTCAGAACGTTGAAATCTTCTGGAGTTCAGCCAGGTCACCAGCAAGTGAGGATGGTTGTTGACCTACGGGTTCTTGGCCGATAGCGTTGCCGCACGGTAGGCCTGCTGGTGCAGAGTGGTGCGGCTTATATCGTCGTTTATACAAACTACGCGAATGAACATTTCATTATTTTATAAATAAAGAAACAGTTTTGTTCAAATATATTATAGTATCATGGGTGCTGTGGGGCAAACATGGAATGACAGGAGTGCAATGGAAATTGAGTACTAATTTAAGGAAAAACATTAGTTATGGTTAACGATCATATCTTAAATTTTGCTGAGAATTTAATAACATCTTATCTATAAATATAAAGGAGAAAGCGACTCATTCCCTTCAGGCGGCTCGTGCCACTGCAATGAATGATCACGACATCTCCGGAAATATTATCCTACAGACTTGGGGGTTGGTACATGTTCCTTTCAACGGTGAGTCAGCTAAACCAGTTTGCTAAATTCGAAATGCAAAGGGGCCTTATAGGGGTGGTTAAGTGATTGACATAAATAATTATTTCATTTTAAACTACTCAACGTACAAATCTGCATTGGTAGCATATTCCTTTCGCCGAGCAGATCCACTACAAAATGGGGTTCGGAAAACCATCCCCAAGTGGCGTTGCAGGGAATCAAGGCGTAAAGATAAATACTCGTTTTAAATAACGACCTACTGGCGTGAAAATTGGTGAGCATATAGTTCTTTCATAGGGTTAATGTCCATAAAAAGGGGTTTGGAAAATTATTTAGGGTGTGGAGGTGGGGCGTAAAGATAATGTTTCGTTTTAAAGTACTTGACCTACTGGCGAAGATTGATAGACGCGGTTGCTCATGGAGTTAATATTGACTAAAAAGGTTTGGAAAATTGACCCCAAAGTGTTGAGAGGGTTAAAGTCAATAATTATTGATTTTAAAACTGTTAGACGCACAGTCCCCAAATTGTCAACAGTTCCTCTATATGCAGAGATACGGCCTAAATTGGGTTTCAGTAAATAGACTGCGTGGTGAAATTGAAGGGACTATACTGGCCGCCGTAAATGCAACACCTGAGCGCAAATAACAATTTACAACATGCATTGGAAGTGGGGCGGTAAAATCATTAGAATTTCCAGCTGAATAGGGAATCACTCACGCCTGTTATTTCCTAAAAACGCTATATAAAGCGGAAATTTCGATGGTTCAGGATTCAGCAGTATGTTTTAAAAACGATCAGTTATACCTCTGAAAGCAGCAGTCATAAGCACGATCAATGTCGAGTTGACAGATGAAGGATAGTAGCCTACAAGATTGTGGTTATCTTCAGGAAATCAATAGTAGTCGTGTAGTAGAGCAAACTCTTCTGTAATGCGGATATGTGACATTAGTGCAGGAGGTGATGATCGACTTGGTCGATCGCATCACCTCGATGCACTTCACGTGCGAAGGCAAAATATTACGCGACGGTGATGAATCTCTCAGTCATATCCGAACCATTTACAACACATTGAGTCTGTGGCGCATGTTTGTTTCATGCATGCCATTCGACGCCGTTGCAGCAGAGTGGTCTGCCAGCAAGACGTCCCATTGCCGGGTCTACCTTGGCTGCAGAACACATACACGTCTGTACATGTGTTGCTGAAAGAATGTGGGCGGCGAATGGGCAGTTGTGTTTACTGACGATCACATCATAACAGAACACCGATGTTCATGATACTCGAGTCTGGAACACCATTAGAGGATGCACAGCTGTGTTTACACGCCACACTGATTTCCTGCACCGGTATTATGATATAGGGCGGTATTTGGATATCACCTCACCTCCTCTGATGCGTTTTGCAGTACTAAGCAGCCAGCACTACCTCTCGAGGTGTTGGAGCAGTTGTGACTCATACCTTCAGACGGCCGCAGTCATATTTCAACAGGATTGTGCGACCACATGCGCATGCCAGAGTTCTTCGTAATCTGGTTGGATTTCTTCCTGGCTGGCTCGTGCGGATTTTGCCGACCAGCGGACATTGTTTCTCAATGGTGTGGATTTTGGCTGCACCAGATCAACTTTGGCAGCGATGTGGGCTTCCTGTCTGTACCCCAGAACACCGCCAAGTCTCTTTGAATCGGCCTGCGCAAGGCGATGTGGCAGCGGTGATCTCCAACAATGGTGGCTACTCTGGCTACTGAATCTGCGGAAACACTACGAAGTCTATAATTTAATCATTTGATACTTGGACAACCCATGTATCTGCAAAATAAATTTTGTTGGCATATCTGTCTCTTGGTGTGCATTTGAGGTGACCAACCCCGGTGGCAGATATTACTTTCATTTTGGCTCTGGTATACAGATCACTAAATATGATAAACGCAATCTTTATGGTGAATCCAATATATAATGTGTTTGTGAATATCAAACCCCAGGTAACGTTACGCGGGGTCCTCAGGGCGCTATAGATAATTTTATGTTTAGTTTGTATGCCCTCACAGTCTTAAATTTGTAACCAGATCCTTTTCATGAAGCCAGAATCATATCACCGACCTAGTTTGTGAAAAACAATTTAAGTGGCGATTGCAGGGCTCAAGGGGAGTTATGAATAGTAATCCCATTTTAGCTAATATGACATACGTCACTGAAATTTGGTAACATATTCACTTTGTTGATGCAAACTACTGTCTGAAATATTATTCTCGCGAAAGTGCGCTTAATTTATTTCTAAGGGTGTCAGGGCAGAAATAGATAAATATTTTCGTTTCAATCTATTCGATCCTGTGAAATTAGTAAGTATGTTCTTTCATGAGTCGTTCCTCAAACAAAAGTGACAAATCAACACCTAAGGAGGTTGAGGAGCGAAGGAGTTATAGGAAAAATCATATTTAAAGGTGTTAGACCTGTAACCGCTGAAATTTGTGTTGTATGTTCATTTGTTGAATAGGATCACCCAAGAATGCATTTGTGGGGTAAATGCTGGGGAGCAAGGCTACTGGGGCGTGGGTGACAAAAATTTGTTTTTCGAACTACAAGAACTATAATAATGAGTATTTAGTTTGTTTTCTTTTGTTGAATTGAAATCACTAAAGACGGTTTTGGAGGCGACTCTCAGCGGAATTATGAGGAGGGGTTGTGATATTAAATTTACCTTGTTGGTCAGATTTACATTTGACACCATGTTTATGATTAAGTCCCTAAATTAACGGAAATCCACTTTGTTATGGGGTTACGAAAGTGTAATATCTTCTGGTGAGATTATTGATCGCCTGAGTGTAAGTATTATATGCAATCAAGGCGAGTTACAGGTATAAGTATGACGCAATGCAATATAATTCTTAATGCTGGGACTTATATATCAATGGTTATATATATAAACAGATATATTTATAAAACTAAAGCCAACGAAGCGGGGTAACAATGATAAACTTATATTGGGGTGCTGTTTCTTTTCAGCCATACCATTTATAATGATATACACAGATCATTTATTCTCTATACAGGAAATAAATTTTCTCCGAAAGATTATGTTAATCAATTTAAATTGTTTAACTATACGTTCTTCAATCTTTTCTCAGACTCAGCCTGATTGATTTATAATACTGATTTACCAGCTCAGTATATGGTTGGTTATTTTGAAATATATTATCATTTACTAATTTAATTATGGAATTTACAGTGTTTATTATATTGTTTGATGTTATGGGGTTTCTATCAAAGTTCTAGTCAATATGAGTTAAAGAAATATTCGCGGAAAATTTTCGGCTAAACACAATGATTACTTGTAACGCATTTAAGTGCTGTTCTCTTGCATATAGTAAATACTACAGTTTCCCATATGATTCCCAGATAAATGTGAATGAAAAGTATAGAATAGTTGAAAATTATCCAATAACTCAAAACAAATAAATGTCTTCATTTACTCCTACATTTTCATTTTTGCTGATTTCAGAAAAGTTCTTATATTTTCAATACATTAGTTTATTTCTTCTAGTCTTTGATTAGTTTTACTTCATGCCTTTTATAGAACATAATTTTAGTTACTGTTTATCGATTACTGTTCAACAGTTGCTAAATTTATTCATTTAGTATATTTATACACTTCATTAATATTCGTATTCACCATCATTAGAAATTTCCTTGCTTTAAACTATGGTTATGAACCTTCACTAAAGTACTGTTTTCTATTTATTTGGTCTTTACTCTGTTTCATTATTTTTAAAAGTCTTGTATTATTTATAATAGTAAATATGGACTCAAAAGTTTGCAGAAAACTATTGTTTATTTTGTTTAGTGCAATAATGGTTGTAATTGTTGGCGGTACATGAATTTTCAGAGTGGTCAGAGTCAAAATGCCATTCTCATGTCATATCCCTATGCATATAAACATATTTCCAGTTTGTCGATTATAAGGGACAAAACTGTAATAATATATTATTAATAAAATAGTGGCATTAATGTTAAAATTAATTATTAACAAAAATACTTAATTACATTACGTACTACATAGGATTATAAGTAAATCGAATGCTAATCAGGTATGGGAGATCTGGACCGGATCCCCCTCTTCGTCCTCTGGTTCTTTCCTTCTTTACCGTCGTGTCGGCTGGGTAGATTTGGGGCCCTGCAAATCAAAATATTTCTTTAAATGGTATAAGCTTCAAGCTCTTCATACTCTATAAAAATATTACTGAGGAAGGCGGAACACCTGTATTGAATGTCGCTGAATAAATATACTATAGATGTGGTAAGTTTAGATGCTTGCGCCATCAATCCTGACAGTGAACCTCGTTTAGTCTATGTTACTGGTGAATGTTGGCGTGTTTGACAAACTTCTTGTTGAGTCAATAATCGATTGTTTTACAATTTGAAAATAACTTTCTCTGTTTCCTCCTACAAACAATGTTTTGGAAGCATAGCGCCATTTCTGCGGAAAACAGGTCCAGTTCAGAATAAAATATTAAAATGGATTAAATTTCAAAATCATTGAACAAAATGAGCTAAGTAATGCAAATAATTTTCTCTACATAATTTGAGTAAAAACAAGATATTTTATCTGCATTAAAAATCATATTCGAATCCTGTTACATCCGGAATTATTCCTTTGTTTAGCTCAGTTTGGTCTGGATTTCAAACAGCGGTCTATATTCTCTTATGAAGCATCTATTCATTGGGTGGTCAACTAACTGGCAATATTTTTAAACTCAAGTTCAATCATTGTGCAATCATCAGTCATTCCTCTGTGAAATGTACACCATGTATGAAACCATTGGGGCCATCAATGAAAAACAATTTTAGTTGAACCTTTGCTTTTAATCATTACATCTTATTGAATGGGCAGTATGTCACTCTTTCAGCAGAAATGACCTCTTGAACAAGTTTGTTCTTTCCTCTTGCATTATCGCACGTAATATTATTATGTGTGCTCTTAACTTTATCACTAGGAACTACAATTCATAGCATTTTCATCATCTAATGAGTTGTCGTGCAATTCATCTTAATAAACGATTCTTGAGAGCCATGAAATTCTCCAGTAGGATTTGGGTCTTGTAATTGGTATTAATTCAACCACGCCTGTTTTATTTGTTCACATAAAATGCAGGTGGTGTAGGTATGACAAAGTCAGCGAGTTTATTGAAATGTTTCGTAAAAATGTTATGTATGATTAGAACAACCTACATAAATGTTTCATGCATTTGACAAATTCACCATGACACAACAGGAACTATATTTAATGCCCTTTGTTGGCAACTTCAGTAACTCTTCCAGAACAACGCTGTTTCACTGTCTGTTGGATAATCTAGTAAACTACCTTCTACATTAATTTGTCTTACTGCAGTTTATTTGTATACCTGAACAAATAAATGGCTTCATCACTGAGCACCTTCTTTCAGTCGTGAACTGTCAATTGTTACTTTTAAATTGCCTGCTAAACGTTTTCATCATTTTAGTCAGAAATTAATATGCAAAGACTTGTTACACTTACAGAAAGTTCCGGCTGCATCAATTAGGTATTCACTTCAGCACAATTCTCTAAATAAATCCTTTCAGAAGTTTATGCTTATCTTTTGCAGTGGTGCACACAAGAAGGGGATCTAAAATGAACCCCCTTCCCATGATTTTCTGATGATTAGATCTACATTATATAGTACATAAAAATTAACTATTTAGTAATTAATTTTATAGGTAATGCCATTATTGATAATAATTATTTTTATTGTTTGTTCAGAAAATCGGCAAAATCTACCGAATATAACAAGATGCGATGTTAATATTGCGGGCATATTACAAGAACCGTGGACTTTATTTCAGACCTCACTTACATGAAAATTACTGTATACGCCACTGCTCTTGGTTATTAATTTCTTATTATAAATTTATCTAATCTTAGACGGATTTTCAATTTTGAAGCAGAAATGATCTTGAAAC
>BMAO01023338.1:0-25886 GCA_019973975.1 Trichonephila clavata | reverse complement strand
AAACTTCTTGTTTTAAGGGTAATTTTAAATTAATTGCTTAAATTTTTTTTGAAGATTTTTTTCGTGAAATACAACATCCGTTTATATTTAATTAGTACTTTCGAATTCTCAGTATTATTATACTTATTAAAATTGCACAATTTTAAAAATAGCATTGTTAACTATATTATACATAATGATTATCTTAATAGTTTGCTAAATAGTTCGTTAAATTATATATCCACATGGAGCATATTTTTTTTTAATAAATAAATAAACAGATGATAGTGAAGAAGTTTTGTTGGGAATTCTATATAATAAATCAAAATTTATATAAATACAGTACAATTTCTACGAGAATGATCATACAAGAACTGAAAGAAATCAACCAAAGTGTACAGGTGGCAAAGAAATATTAGTTCTACTTTATTAACTCAGAGAAGCAATGTATTTCCTTACATAGTTTGTAATAATGTAGCAAATTACTTATAGGTAACACACAGAAAAGAATAAAAAAGTCACGAATGCAACATCATTCAAAATTATATAAATTCTTAATAGCACAGTCATTCTTTTTAAGAAAAAGAACATCTTCGCCAGTTTCTTATTCTTCATATGTAACTAGTAAAAAAATCATCAACCAAGGCCATACCACTAAATATAGCTTGTCTTTTTTGCGCCTGCCTAACGAACCATCTACGAGTACTTAAGTTTTTAACTGCCGGTTCATTTAATATACAGTGTTGCAAAGATTCGACTTCTTTTTTTAACTAACATTAATAATTGTTAAGACAGCTTTTATTGTACTTGAAATGAAGCGAGACAACACAAATACGTTAAAATGAAACTTAACTAAAACTGCAAGCTTTGACTAAATAAATGAAAATTTAAAAGTTTTAGGTTTAAAAAGTTTTTCTTATGTGAGAAATCTGAAATCTTTGTCATATTTATCTTTTTGAAACTTATATTGTGTATTGCTTAATATTAAAAGATGTCATTGAGAAGAATCGCTGTGTACCTAGGCGCATGCACTTTAAATATGATGAGACTCAAAGAGCTCAGGTTGGCTTAGTGTGGATGTTTGATGAATTGGGTGTTATCGCTGTTCCTTGACCGAGGTGAAAATTTTCATATCCATTACCAAAAGCTCTCGCGATACTTCGAAGTACTATTTAATAATCAAATTAAAAATTTTAAAAAAACCTCCCACGAACTGAAACACAAATTGTGTCTGAATGATGTGAATGTGTATGAATTCATCTGAAGAATTAAAATAACAAACTTTAGTCTATGTTTTGTATGTGTCTTTGCCCAATTTATAGCTTTTAGAGACTTTTATCATTCCTTTTTCATTTTGTTTATATCGTTAGTTTAATATGCAAAATGTCCCCAACGAATTTTTTTTAATTCAACTATAATTAATTGTTAATTTTTGTGATGATTAACATTCATTCTTTGCTAATTATGATGTGAAACATAGTTAGACTGAAATATTCTGATTTAATATCTGATTTTGAAACAATTTAAATCATGTAATCTAACATTGAATGACTTGTTTGGGCTGATCTCTTAACTAAAACAAAAATGTTACATTTTCTACATAGCATTAGTATTTTTCGTGCATTTAATTAATTTTAAAGCAGTTTTTATATATTATCCATAATCAATTTTAAATTGTTTTAAATTAAATACATAATATTTTTCCTTTCTTTCCTCCCACAGTGTTGAGCACAATGCGTCTGGATGCAATACCTAAAATTCCACTCAACCGTTAGTATTAGTAACACCAAATTTCTAAAAAAACAAACAGCAATTTTAAAATAATTAAATTATTTTAAAAATATCTTAAAAACTGCTGCGATTTGAAAAAAATTATAAAAATGCAAATTGAAAATGTCAATTAAATGTTAAAACTAATAAGTGAGAATAAACTAAGTAATGAAAGATAATGCTTGGTGATCTTCCAACTTATGAGCTGACGTTCTATGTCACTGGTATCAATTTAAAACAAATATCATTTATCTTCGTTGCTTTCTCTCTCGGCTTGCTGAATTTCTTGATTTTCTGTGTGGCAACTTTTTCTTGATGTTTCAATGTTATGTTGTATATGATCTTGATAGTTACGTACATCAGAATACGAGTAAAATTTGCTTTAAAAACCATTCTTAAGTTTTGCGTTCAATTATAAGAACATAATTTTGTTTTAATATTCTTTTATTAGGACTTCAAGAAATTATATAAAATATTATAATAAACATCCTTAAAGTTCGAAATAATAACTATTTTGAAAATTAATCGTTTGCACTAAAATTAAGATATACGAGCCCTTACTGTTTCTGACAATCGAATGAAGTTTGAAACATAAGCTATAGAAAACATTATCAATATCAAATATATGTTTATAAAATCTCTTTTTAAAAGTTTATTTAGCTATACAACTGAATTTATAGGTTAAATCATTAGTGGTATAAGTTAGTTCCTTTTGTTCTACTAAGACCAATGCCATTTTCCTTCAATTGTGATAAACTAAAAAATATTTATATACGTTCTTTTAAAAATACACATATGTTAATAAAAAATATATATTTATTGATTAAAGCAAAAGATAAGCTTTTAAAAAATACCTTTACTCTACATAAGTTTTTAATATTCGTCCTTGCCACCGTGATAATTAATACTTCAAAATTTTATTCAACTTAATTCAAATTAAATAATACTTCAACTTAAATTTTATTCAGTCTTTTTGACATAATTCGTATTAAAGTTTTTAGAGGTTATTTGGAAAAAAAAATTTAGAGCAACAATAATTCGAAAAACAATTGATAGTGAAGTATAAATAAATAGCTTAATGTTGCTAAATCACGGAATCTGAAAGTAATGCAAAATTTGTAACGATTCTAGACTGATAACTATATCATTTTACATATATTAAATAGCGCGCAGCATTTCGTCATAAACTGCATGAACGTTATAAATTGAATTTGAACTTGATTTCTTTTTTAAATGAGTAAGAATAGTATAAGTACATCATTTTCAAAAAAGTAAAATGTGTAGCAATATAGTTTCCTTATTTTATTACTAGACCAATTAATGAATAAATTCCGAATTTTTTTTTAAAAAAAGATTATAATTTCTCTTGTGTTGACGCAGGGATATTATAATATTGGTTGTCATTTTGAGATATTTCTTCAGTATTTTTTCTTTTAATTAATAATTTGCATTTATTAAACAAATCTGAACATGTGATTAAGTTTGAATAATCCTAAATGGAAAAACTGATTCATGAAATTTTAAAAAATTAAGATACGGAGAAAATCGACGTGACGAAAAAAGCATATATTTTTCTTGGTAAATTAAGAAATCGCATGCAGTATTTGTAAATACATTTCTCAAAAGTGCAATTGCAATAGCATTAAGAAATGAGCATTGCAAAATGCAAATCAGGGAAAGGGCAGAGGTGAAAAACATATGCAAATGATTAAATTTCAAAGCCCATCTAGTCACTTAATGCTCAGTTTCTGGCTATAAGGCTGGCTCAATCCGTAGATGCTTACAGGAAAGTATTGCAACTTTGAAACTGTTGAAGAAGCATAGGATAGACCTCATAGACTTCGGCGAGCTGAATACCAGTTATTGTTGCGGAACGAGACCATCTCCTGAAGCTGCGTGATCTAGGTTTGTCGATGCGATATTATCAATGTAATATATGAAAATTTTAATTTTAATATTTGTGCATTTATGCCTAGATTCCATACGCTATAAATTTATCAGTTCAATCTAATTTCCAAGATTATTCTTTATCTATGGATGGTGATAACATCTTACATAAAAAAATCTGTTTTCTTAAAAACTTACAGATTTTAAACCAGATATATTTTAATTGAATTTACTCTGTTTAGAAAAATTAAAGAAATTAATTTAAAGAACCTAAAATATTGTCAGGTTTTCTGCATTGAATACTGCATTATTTTTGTAATACTTCTTATCTTCATACTAATAAGTTGCATAAGACTACTATATTATTCCTCTGCGACAAAAAGATGACACTTCAAAATCCTCCTTTTTTTCTTATCTTAGGATAAAAAAAGCATGAAAAGTTGCGCGAAGTAACTAACTGATAAAATGAAGTGTTTCGAGAAAAAAACTAAAAAATTTTCCCCTCATATTTTGTAAAAGAGAGATATATTTAATTCTATGTTTTGTTCTGATTTTACATTCAGAAAACGTGAAAAAAGTGTGTTAAATACAAAGAGTATCTGATGTGTATCAGCTGAATGCTTCGTGATCACTTTGAAAGATAAGCTTAACATAATTTTCCTTAAGAAATTTACATTCATAATTTTTTTTTAAAAAAAAGACTTAAATGATGCGTTTTTTTTTTTTTTAATATTATTAAATATTGCGAGCTCAAATAATTTGTCATCCGGAATGAGAATTTATTAAAGTTTAAATAAATTATTTCATTATTAAAAGTGGTTTTTTAAAGTTTAAAATGATGCGAGTAATAAATTGTATGGGTGGTTAAGTAATAAAATTCTATTTTTTTAACGGAATTAATTAGTTAAATTAAAACAGTCAGTCTTCTATTGATTAATTGTAGAATAACTGTTTAACATGTTACATTAAAAACACTATTTTAAAACAAATCTTATTAAAGTTTTAAAATTACTTCATATTGCACAGTTTCTTTGCAAAGTTTTCATTTTGTTGCAAATAACTACAAGTATTACCATCCAAATTCACTTCATACGTTATAGTAAGCTAAAAATAAAATTGCGATGTAGGAAAACGAATGAAAAGTTTCTGAGTCTTGTATTATTGTACTCATTCTTTTTCTACTAGCAATTCCTGATTAGGTTACAGAAACATTTCTCTTTTGATAGAAGAAACAAATTCTTTGCATTCCCTCTGTGACTTCTCATGGGAACAAATGGCCCGTAGAAGTTTCAGTTGGGTACTATTGCTTAACAGAGACATTCAAAATCTCTAGTCTTACTTTCTAGTCTTCTATTGCACTTACAATTACTAAAATACGATTATTCAATTATAGTAAATAATGATTAAATTGGAGATTTTTGTTTGTTTTAGGAAATAGCAAATTGCCACTCATTAAAACATTATGAGTTTACATATTAAATCTTTCTACTAAATAACAATTGAATAATAAATATGATAAAACTTCTGGACTATAAGTGACAAAAATATCAAAAGTGTAAGGTTATGAATTATTGTAAGCAATCAGATCTTTTTATCATAATTCCAAATTACATCGTTTCCATTCATAAATTATAAGACACATTTTGATTTTATTAAGAAATTTGAAATTTTCTATCGAGATTAAATAAGTTATCGTTCTTGAAATATGTATAATCCTATGCAAATGAAAAAAACTGAGCTATGAAATTTCTAGTACCCAATAATATTTATCATTATGTCCTTATTTTTACTATCATTGGTTAGCAGACAAGAGGAAAAAAATATTAAGTTTGAAAATTAAGAATGTTCGTTATTATGAATGCGTTCCGAAATCACGAAATTACTTTATTCTTGATATGTTGACAGACATATCAAGTTGTTGGTTGACTTTGTTTTTTTTTTATTGAAAATATTTATGAAACCCTGTTTACTCCAAAGTATCATACCGGGCTTAAAGAAGTATAAAATGCTCTTAAGTCATGAAGGATTACAAGTATTCACAATAATTTTACAGAACTTTTCGAAAGCACTTCTGGCGCAAATAAGTTGGTGAAACTCTGGATGCGAATTTATATGAAGGCCCTTGAGAGCCTGTCTCATATATAGGATCTTTCTTTCTCTGACAAACTCGGAACACAAAAAGAGCACATGTTCTACATTTTCCTTGCCACGAATACAAGTATTGCAGGAAGATGACGGAACCAAATTAAATTTATTCAAAATAACTTTTGAAGTTACCATGATCTATGAGAAATAGGGTTAATTTGTAGTTAGTATAAAAATGATGGTATGACAGTCTTTTATTAATGGATGGAAAACTTGCTTTGTTAAACTCCTTTTACTGGAAATAGCATATTCTTAGTTCAAGACTTCAACATTCTTTCTTTTGCAATCTTCTTTCTTGATATTAACAGCAATGTCAGTTTCGCGTTTAGTGTCAGCCTTTGCAAACCAATCGGCTGTGGGTATTTTTTTTCAATTTGCTTGCGTGTACCTCGTCTCTGTTTTATCTATTAATTCTCATTTTTCTGCAGTTCTAACATCACTATATGTGGAAAAAACGTTTTTCGCGCAGAAATGTGCAATTAAATATAGATAAAATGCGTTTAATTGCATAACATTGGTAAATAAAGTTAGGGGATAAATAATTATAGAAATGTGCAATTTCAACATACATACATTTTTGTTTCAATATGAAATCACATTTAATTTGTAAATTTTCCATCAATAGTATCAATAGCATTAGACAAACAAGAAGTAAACAATTGAAATTGATTTTCTGATTCCTTGAAGTCCAAAAATCTTTTTTGAAATCAATTTCTAAAAGTTTAATTTGATTAGTATATTTTGAAACATCAATTGGGATTTTTGTATTAATGTCAGGCAAGATTTAAGGTTAGGATGTTTGATGCTTGATTTTAACTGGAAGGCACTAGAGCAGCATGACAGCTACTCAACTCGCAAATGAGATCTCCGCTGATTCTGGTACTTCAGTTTCCAGATATTCTGTTTATTGAGGGCTTATCGAGACAGAACTCATACCAAGAGAACAATGATCTGCATCCCACTCAGTCCATATCACAAGAGAGCTCACTTCGAAAGGTACAGATGAGATCATGCTTGCACATGGGAGCAGTGCGTCTATGTTCGCTTCATTGATGAGTCCAGATTAAGACTCAACACTGTTTCTCGACATGTTTACATACGAAGATAACCAGGGATTCAGTACCATCTATCCAATATCATGAAAGTGTTGATGCTTTGGTCCATGCTATAGTGTTGGTGCTTTGGTCCATGCTATAGTGTTGGTGCTTTGGTCCATGCTATAGTGATGCTGCATTGCACATGTTTCTTGAAATCACCTTAACTGCTCTGAGGTATAAGGAGGAAATTTGAGAGTCTGATATGAAGCTTTGCAGAGAGGCAGTTAACAGTTTTTGTGTATGGGTGATAGCTCTCGTACACGCACAGCTCGGCTGGTCTACGCTTACTTCAATTCGAAGGATGAAGTGGGGCTACACGAACTCGAGATCTGAATTTCGTAGAGCATGTCTGAGATGTTCTTAGCAAAGAAATTCCAGCCTGTGACAACCTCTTCTCTGAATACTTTCACAGCCAAGAAATACCTTTTTGAAGGAGTGCTTTGTTGGAGTTTATTATTCCAAGACTTCATTAATGGCATGAATGTTCGTTGCAAAAGCTGTATTTCTGTCAGGGGTGACATATATTCAATATTAAATCCTCTCCAAGAGCTATCTTGCCACATTAATTTTGGGCTACCGTGCTTTCATGTACATTAATCACGATCATGAGCGAGTATTATTTTTTATAATAATCCTTTTAAAAATTCTCGTAAGTATTTTCGTTCCAAGTTTCGCTTGATTTCGTTCAGTAATGGTTTTTTTTTAATTCTTCGAAAATGAGTTCGTTTTTTAACCCTCTATCATGAATAAATTCGGGTTTATTTGATTTTTTTTACTTGATATAATAACAAAGGAATGAACTACACGTGTTTTTGGATTTATAAATTTTTTCATTATTTATGAAGAAAATTACAAAAACAATGAGTGTGTTGCCCTGAGGCAGCACTGAGTTAAGGGGTCAAAATATATAGTATGATAGCACAAGTTATGAAAGATTAAAGTTTCTGAAGCAATTCTTGGTTTTTGAGTACTATTAGGCTACCCCTCACTTTTCACATAGATTGTAGATAAATCCAACCCTCTTCGGAAACTTGCTCTATCTTGTAGTACCAAAGTTACGTTAATATCTCATTGTTCTTGTAACGCCATCTAATTGTTTTCTTCGTACCATTTCGTTAGCTCAAACCACGGGCTACAGTGCGTGATTATGTTATAAAATCATTTCTGTGAATTTGACAGGTAATCGAAAGGTATATTGCCAACAGTCTACATCAGGGAGGGCGAACCAGTGGCACGCGTGCCATTGATGACACGTGACACAATATTTTTGGCACGCCAATGATCAAAATGGTTTGCATTTTATTTCAAATTTTCAAAGTTTACTGTGAAGTATCACGAACAAACGCGAGTGATCGGTTGCGGGGTGGTGAGAAGCACACTCGTTTGTTATTGTCTTGCCTTAGATGCGTCGTAGACTACAATTACTTATGATGTAAAGTTTGTCTACGCATAGCATAGTCAATTTCATTGATACAACTGTACTTTAAAGTTTATCTGCGTTTTAATTACAATTTTCAACTGTTATTTAACATGGCTAGCTCAGCAAAAGAACAAAAAGTGCAAGATAGTAAGTGTAACAGAATTTCAAATTTAGTGGACCGAGAAACATGGCATTATTAGTAAAGGTGACAAAGCGGTGTGTGTTTTATGTTCTGGAATAGTGATATGCAGAACATCATCTGTGAAACGATACTTTGAAACAAATCATAGACCCTCCTTTCAAAAAGAGTGAAACACTCAAAAAGTAATTAGTTGCTTAGAAACCGTTTGGCAGAGGACTCAAATTCAGCATGTATTCTACAAAAAGTAACATCCTACAATCCTAATATAAGTTATTTGTCATCCAATCTGCAACAACAAAGTCACACTAATGTTATTTTAATTTGAATAACATGTATTTCTGAAACATTTATAACTATACAGTGCAAAAGGTATTTTTAGCGCGTTTTTCAAGTAGTGGAACAAAAGCGCTATTAGGACGCAAATTTCGTCTTCATCTTCGTTCCATATTTTGTCGTACCTTTTTCTCAGCCAATAAGCAACCAATTGACCTGGGGTTTTCGGCATTTGGTCGCATTTGTGCCCTAGATGAGCCGAATCATATTTAAATTTAATCATTTTTAAATTTTTTTTAGTACAGTACTACTTTCTGTTAATAAAAAAGTTCATTAGTTGTATTATTGTAAAATACATCATGTGAAAAACGCGCTAAAATTACTTGGCCATGCCAATGATTGATATCTTCTTTCATAGTAAATAGAGTTTTGTGTTGATAGTATTTAGTTTTATTATTTTCCCAAAAATATTTTGACGGCACGTCTATACCTCATCAAACACTTCTGTAGAAAAAAATAGTACATTGATTTATAAAGGTTCGCCACCCATGGTCTACACTATGCTACAGAGGATTATCCCGCCTGTGTATATAAAGGGTGGGCGTAATATAACGAGATGTGTTCGGGGATCTATAACGTGTCCGTTCGAAATTTGCAAAATATGGCTTATGTGCAAGTTTGTATTTCGATTTCTGTAGAAAAACAAAATACTAAAAGTCATCACTGGCGGAAATTTGAAGGTGCAAACGTAATATGTGTGATAAATGAATACCAATTACCAATCTGAAATAGTAAATAACAAGTTCCTTATTCACAACTAAAAACGTTTATTGTTAAGTGAGGATTTGTGTCAGTCCAATTACAGCAGTTGTGTGTATCGATATTATTTTCTAAATAAAACTGTGCTTCATCCCTCCATAAAATCGACCACTATCATTCGTGTTAAAAATCTTAAATTTTTATAAAAATCCATTTGAATATTCTTATCTCCAAGGAGCAATTGGTGAAAGAAAGAGATTTTATACCAACAAAATTCAAAATCGTATGCAGTATTTTCCTCACCACTGAATAACAGATATCTATTTGAGGTGACATTGCTCGTACTATGTCGCTGGTATCTGCTCACTAGTCGAAAAAGCTACTTCTTGCTGTTTCATTTTTTTGCGTCTTCACCCGAGTTGCATTAATATAATTCTAGTAAAATGTAATCGCTCTATCATTTTCTGTAAGTTAATCATGCTCATCTGTCCATAAATTTTTCATTCGCTTTGAAGAGCAGCACTGACATCTTCCTTCCGCTGATTAAGTAGCTTGATTCATTCAGCACGGTCACTTGCAGCCAACGCCATCGAAAGACAATTTGTCTGTGAATGATAAAAATTATCTCAATCTAGCATTTTATCTTCATAATCTCCTTACACGAATGAGTTTATGTAAATTTCTTGCACTTTTTCTTAACCACAATACCGAACTATATCCTTATGGACTTCGGCAACACAATTTTTTTCATTTTTTACCATTGAAACCGCATACACTGTTGTGCCTATACGCCAAATTTTGTCACATTTTCCCCTGAGAACGGTACCACGATCGGGCCCTGAACACTTCACGTTATTTTATACCCAATCTAAGTGCCCCTTTGTAATTCGCCCTCAAGTTACTACTGGAATCGATAGAAATTATGGAAAAAAACAAAAATGAAATAAAATTATGAAAAAGTAAAATAAAAAAGAAATGAAATGTAAAAAAAAAGTGCGATCTTCTTAATGATAAATTGTTAATTTTCTTTTTATATCGAATTCACGGAAGTGAAAATCGAATTGCTTATCCTTTTATTATTGGCATTAAAATTCTAATATTATTCGATGAAAATAAATGTTCTTGATAAAACTTTCTAAGAGAACCAATCTTAGGTCATTTTGTCACTTAAAGGACCTTTGATACTTTTCTATGCGGTACAAAATATCTTAGAGATTTCCATAAAAGATTTCATTAACCCTAATTTTAAAAAAATGCACGAAAGGAAGTTTTTGAATAGAAAAATCTTTATATATATAGTGCATTTTCGTAATACATGTTCTTTTTAAGAAATATATCATATTTTACTATGCAAAAAAGGAATTACACAAAATAAAAAGAACCGTTATTTTCCTAATTATGAAAAGTTTCATTAATTAAATCTTTTCTTGACTTACGAAAATTAGAGCAGTATAATTCAAATAATGTTATATCTGTATTTTGTTCCGAAATATCAAAGACCTAGAGCCTTTTTTTATTTCTAATCATCATTATTTGTTACCACGTGAAAATAAATACAAATATCCAATGCGGCAAATCCTTTAAATAATTAATAAGCAAATCATTTTTTATGAATGGCGTTTTAGTTATATTAATATATTAAAGATTCACTAAAGGCACAGCAAAAGTGTAGTGAGTTATAGCGTGATATCCAAACAATGGAGGCACAGGAAACCTGTCAGACGTTCAGCAATATAAAAATAAGGGAGTAGATGTTACGAATCGAACACAATAAAAAATGCATAAATATTTCCACGACAGCTGCACGAAAACAGAAAAAGTGATGCATTTCCTTATGACATCAAAGTAAAAAACAGAATACTATTAATATCTGTAGTCATCTTTAACAAAAGTTGCACAAGCAATCGTAGTTTTCAGAGTACTTTTAAAAATAAATTTGAAGAATTCGGCTGAAAATAAATTTGAACTTTTAACTTTTGAAAAAAAAAACCAATAGTCAATAAAAAACAAAATACTCGACAAACTGCATGTGTGAAACTTTTCTCTCTCTCAACTTTACTTAATAATTTTGCGCCTAAAATTAAATACATGAAACAGTCTATTTATAAAATTTGATTGTATCGCTACATATTTTTTCTAGCATTCAATACAAAACAAAATCAAATTATGAGAACTGGAATAATTTGTAAGTAAATACCTAAATTTCAAATTAAAAAGTTATCTCAATTGATTTCAGAATTAAAATAAAACTTTTTTTATTTCCTCTTTTTTTAATTTGGCATATATTTTATCTGTTCCTGGAATATAATCAAATCTTCAGCTAAACACTGTTTTCATTTTATTTCGTACTGACTCGACATTTCTATTTTAAAACCTTGAAAATCAAACATCATTTGTAGCCAAATAATCAGGGAGTAGTAGTAGAAGAGAGTAATTTAATTTCCCTAAATACTGATAATAAAAGATATTTAAACATTATTTTTGGTAAAAGAGGTTCAATGAGTATGTATAAGCTGCCTGCAAACATTTCATAGAAATCTATTCCAAGCAGTTGGTTCTTTAATTAATAATTAATGTTAAAGAAGCTGATTCACATAATGCAAAGGGAATAGGAGAATTTATTTTATGATGCAATACTTCCTTATTACTCATAGAAGTCTTAAAACTAAATCACATTTAGAATCTCAACCATTTAAATTACTCAATATCATAAATATAGCTCTGTAAGTTAATAGGTTCATTTAAAATCATTGCAGTTTGAGTTCTTATTTTCTAGTATCGACTGGTGGTTTTGATAACCTTGGGAGTGTTAAAATGCATTAAACAAATTAAATAGAAAAACATTTTATTTTATTGTGATTGGATAGGAGTTGCAAATTCACTTTCATATGCCTGCACTAGTTAGGGTACTTGTTGAGAAAATCAATTTATGAATCTGAATGTGTGTGAAATATTATAAAAGAAATTAATTTTGATTCAATTAATCTAGAGCTGCGTTTTGCTTCCTTTTATATCAGTATTAAAAAAAATTGTACACTGATATTAATCTCTTAACATATTAGAAAAAAATAATTCACAACCAAGCAGGTCACTTAAAAGTAAAAATTTTGCTGTCAGTAGCTAGGAATAGTAAGTTTTCTATTCGAAAACAGAAATCCTTCATTTTTTTCTAATTGATTTTCTTAATTTTGTTAATGGATCTTTAAAAGAAAAGGGAAATAGTGTTTAACGCGTGCGAAAGCAAATGTTGAACCAGAAATTTCCGAACAAATTAGTTTGTCTAAGTAACTATAAAAAACTTGACATTTCACTCGAGGTCAAACCTTCCCAAAATTGAGTAATCGTTAAATTGTTGGTCAGTTTGACTCAGAGTTTCTTCGGGAATTTACATCTATTTCACAATAGAACTTTACTATACGGATACAAAAGAACCAAAAGAATAATATCTACCTATAAGTGTATCCATTTATGTAAAAAATAGAGTATATTATCTATGTACTTATTATGTATACAGTTTTAATAAGAAGAATGGTAATAATAACATTTTCATGACTAAATATTTGCCGACTATGAATGAAAGTATCGGAACAAAAAAAAGAAAAGCGAACAAACGTCTTTGATAAAATTTCAATTTAGATTGTAAATCATTGTGGTATTCTAAAGTAAATATTGAGGTAAATGTATCACCAGTAACGCAATATTCCGTCCTGCTCACTTGAACGTGATTCAAAATTACGAATTTGTTGCCAATAGCCCTCGTGCAGCTCAAACAAATTATCCACTTAACCAATTTTGTTATTTTAACGACATCAAATTGCAAAAATACCGACTACATGAGAGTTAATTCTAAAATTTCGAGTTAATTTGGAAAAATATCAATAGCATTTTTCACTTTTTAAGTATATTAAGATAAATAATATTTTGTTTTTCTGAGTGCAGAGTTTCTTAAAATAAAAGGAAAAGGTTTTGTGTTAATAATACAAAAAAACAAAAGGATGAAAGAAATATGGCCACATGTAATCATCATTGTTGTATATTACACAGGAGAAAAAGTACATTCTTCTTATGTTACAGCAGAATCTCAGTATGACATCACTCTTATTCTCAGCGAAGTAATAACTAATCGAGTTGACATATAAAAGAAAAGAAAAAAACAAAGAAAAAGGGGGGGAAAGGGAAAAAGCCGAGTTCACACACAAGTTTAAAGACTTGCATTCATGTGATTACCTTACTGCATTTTCAGGTCACCAATGCGTCATGAGAGGAATCGTCTCGATTGTATTTACTGGGATTTCACTCTCTTTGACGGCATCGGCCTTGCGTTGCATGTGTCACGGGCACAAAAAGAAGGTTGCCTTTGGAAATGAAACCGACTGCAAGGTCTCGCTACCACGTTATCGTTATGTCAACACAAGAAAATTTCCTTTTCCTCATTGTAGGGAAAAAAGAATCGTTCGGTAGAAGAATGCTTTTATCCCTTTGAAATACATTTCATATTTGTTCGTGCACTTTTATTGAACTGACTCATATATAAGCGCATATTGTCATTTCATTCATCAATATAGCCTAAGAAAGAAATTGCTACCTTGCATTTTATAGAAGTATCAAACCTTTATTAATGGTATCAAATACTTAACAGTTAACTGTGCATAATTAATAAAACAGAACTATTCCATGTTTTAAGTTCATTCACTTTAAGTTAAAGTGACCCACGTAGCTTCTAAGCTAAAGAGCTTTGAATTTTTTGGTTATAAAGATGGAAGAAAAAACATAAACACTATAACGTTACCCACCCGCTTCGCAGGATATTTCATGATGTTGTATGTCTATATATTGTGTATGTTTTTTAAGTCCAAACGTAAAATTTTCTATTGTACTTAGAAACATTCTTATAGCCCATGCCTTCTGATTTAAAAAGAACACAGGACTTGAACTTCTAAAACGAAATCATATTAATATTTTACGCTTTCGCACCCCCCTTTGGGATCGAACTCCGCAAACCCCATTTTTAGCGTTTCTTTACTCAACACAAGAAACAAACGTCAAATTTCATATCTGTAAGTCTAATATTTCAAAAATTGGAATTGTTTTCAATTATAACGCCCCTGTAACCGCCTACAATTCTCATTGGAAGTATATTTCCAATAACACCATTCTTAACAGATCTCCATTTCAACAAAAGGAACATGTTTGTCAAATTTAGTAGTCTAATAGTTCCAGAGATTTCGTGATGAGTGTGTGAATCGCTTTCCTCTTATATTTATATGTGAGTATTTATAATGATCGAAATAAAAATTTTAAATAAACAACAATTTATCATACTTGCAAAATCTTTAAAAATTATAAGAAAAGAGTGCATAGTTTTTTTTCGGAATGACATTTGAAATAAGAAAATAAATGAGAAAAATATAATGTTTTTAAAAAAATGGATACGAGGCAATCTTTACTTCCTTTTTCTATACAGTAATGACTTATTTAAAAATATATATATTGATATCGGAAAGATGATTATCCTCTACTAAATGTATCGGTTAATGTCTCAAAATATCTTGTCTAGTCTTAATCTTAATCGGCCAAAACTCAAATGACAAAGTAAATAACTAACCCAATTCTATTCTAATTTAGGAGTAATCCAGTATTAATTTGAAAAATTTGTTAGTCAAGCTTATCGTGTATTAGTTAAGTTTTATAAGGTATCTGTTCAACTCTATATCGGCTCCAACTCGTGATCTCAAATATTTTAGGTAAACTTGGACGCAGAAATAAATTTTAATATTGTCAAGATATCAGTTTCTCATTCCAAATGTTTCTTTTGCAATTCTACGAAGAAAAAGCTTTAAGTATTACTGAAATATAACTATATGTACAATTCACATGTGCATATGCATACGTTCTATTAATGTTTTGTTACTAATTGAAAAATACATCAATAAATATTATTTTTTAACTGTAACAGACCTTTACAAAAAGCGATTTATGCCTACTATTATTTTGAAATCAAATAAATTATACCAAGTCACACAAAATTCAGAATCTGTCTGAAATGCAACTGTATTTTTCATTTCGCAAAAAAAATGTTTGGAAGCAGACAATCACAAAAAAAAACTAAGTTTCACAAGAATCTAATAAAGGACATCCTCAAATAAAAATTATTTTTACTTAAGTATTATTCCTATAAATAAAATGTATCAAGGTCGACTCTAGCAGCTTTGCCGCCCCTTTCCAAAGAAAAAAAAATATTAAAAATATTAAATTGTGTGTGTTCACACATAGATACACACATTAAAAACTTGGATAGTTCTTGAGAACAAAAAGACAAAATAAAAATGTATGTATGAAAACATTTATTAAAAACTAAATCACAAAAATAAAACAAATTACAAAATAAACAAAAGATTATTAGTGGGTTTTTTTCTGATTTTTGATTCTGAAAACTTTTAGATCAATTTTTTAAAATCAATTTGTTCAACTAATTCACGCTAATGCCAATGCAGCTAAGAAATTGGCCCAAATGCCACCCCTAAAATTTGACGCCCTGGGCGTCCGGTTTGTCCGGCCTAGGGCCATCCCTGAATGTATACAAATCGGTAACTACTTGAATTAATTAAACAAAAAACTTAATTTGTATTTCTCTCTAAAATGCATTCTCTTGTATGCATTAACATCTTGTAACACATCTAGTACAATTATTATAGATAAATCTCCGTTTATTTAGGGAGAGAAATGAAAGTAGTTTTGACTGTCAAAATAATTTCTGTCCATTAAAAACAAATATGTAAAATTATTAGGAAGATTAAAACATGATATTTTTCATGTCGAAACCAGATAAAAAAAAAACTTTGTGTTATACGGAAAAGGTTTTTTTTCCTCTTAATTTTATAAATTAAAAGTTCAATGGTTAATTTAATGCCTTAAGCACTTTTAATAGATTAATTCAAAAAATGTATACCTTTTCATGTATCTTTCAAGTATCACGGATAGCTCGTGAGAAAGAACTCGAATAATTTATTTTCAGAAATATGTATCTATCTTGCTATTTAAACTGTTCAAAAGAGAGTTTCGAAGAATAGGGTTTATGACACAAAATTTCACAAATCCCATTTTTATAATGTTTTATTTTATTATTATATACCCCTCCCCGTCTGCTTAGAAGAAAAATAAAGCACTGAAAATGCTTAAAATCCTTCCATCTTTTTTCCATTTGGGATAGCTTTATTACACAGAAATTATCCGTAACTCTTAATTTCATTTCCCCACTAAACTGAGAATTTTATTATGTAACAAATGAGATTCTTGGGAAAATATATTGTGCAAGAACGAATACATAACACACACACAATTTTTTTTTTTTTCACAAATCGTAAATGATAGCTATTGTTTTACATTCATTTTCGTCTAATATTGATCAAAATAATAATATTTAATAAATAAATCAATGAAGTAATCTTTAATAAAAGGTGGACGACATAAAACAAAAATAAACTACATACATATTTTTCTATGCATATATATCAAATCAGTCATCATTATAAATTAACATAAAACGATACTAAATGCCACGTGAATGTAAAAACGTGGCTTACAACCAAACGCTTCGAAAAATATTTAATTAAAAAAAAAACTCCTAACATAAGCTGTGAAATTGTATTATGGCTTTTTCCTTAGAATACTTATTTTATAATAAATTGAATTCATTAAAATTTCTTAAAAGAAAACAAATTTTACTTACTGCGTGATGTAATTATTTACTGAAAATTTCAAAGCTCATTCGTACGTAAATAGTAAGAAATGCACATTGTTTTATTATCGCCTTTATTTAGATCTTATATCTTATTAATCTAGTAGGGAAAAAAATGCTTCATGAGAAATTCATTGATAACTTCCAGGTGTTCAATATAACTCGTCATAGTTTATATTGATCTGCTCTTTCGTACTTATAGGTGCTCCAAAAGAAAACTTAGCTTAGATGCCAATGTCGCAATACGGATCGCTTTAATTTTCCAAGCATTGAAATTACAAACACATTCCGTTTTTTTTTTTTTTTTTTTTTTTTTTTTTTTTTTTTTTGAGGTTCACGTTAATTGCTATTTTGAATGAGCACAATTTTACTTCATGAAAATCGTATGTTTTTTATGAGAAAAATGGATATAATTCTTCAGAAAAAATGCATTTCTTTTATTCGGTAGCAATATCAAAAAAAGTTAGGCAGCATTTATACTGAAAAGCACAAATACAACTTTGCAGACTGAGGAACGTAACAAATAAACAATACCAAGAAATATTAATTCCATTTATTATTCAATTTAGCCCTACAGGTCTGACGTCCTGGTATTAGAACGCAATTTTAAGTTTGTAAGTGTCTTACATGCGCGCCTAAAGGTGTGGGAGAATTGGAAGGAAGCCTAGCCATACTTCAAAAAACAATCTAATTTATTCACAATATTAACCACAACTCAGATTCAGTCGATCAGAGATAAGAGTTGCACACAATTAATCAATATGGAGACAATTAACGAGGTACGCGACATATGAGAAGACTTTGGTAGTAAGTACACTTACTCAAGACAATAGCTCTGATTTCTCAGCTAACAAATGAAGATTCAATTTCCAGTGACAATTCGTCACCTTAAGTAGTCCAATTATATTAAATATCTGCGATCCACATTTAATTTTATTAATTTCTGCTCCGTTAGCAGTCTATCCTATATATATCTCTCTAAACAGAAAGCCTAGACTATATATATTAGTCTTAATTTACATAATCACGTCTTCTTCGAAGAGGAGTTTTATAATAAAATAATTTTTAAAGACCAGAAATTCCCCAAGAGGACTATTAGTGAAAGGAGCGCGGTTACAACCGTCACAAGTTACTCTGTATACCTCCTTTTCAAGAATTTTAAAATCTAAAACCTAGTGTCCTACTAATAACATGCGAAAATAGCAATACGCTATCATTTTTCTCAGTACAGGCAGCACGTCCCAGCAGAGAAGATAATGGAAGTGTCTATCCATTTGCAGAGCTAAACAGTAAACGCAATTTTTACTTTTCAGAATAATACTAAATGTAACTTCCTACATATTTTAAAAATTAGATTATTTATACCCAATTCAGCACTTTTAACAAATCCAGTGATTTGAAATTGCATTAGAAATGGAAATCTAATATTTGTTGTACTAATTGGACATCATCATTGAAATAAACAAGTTGTATTTTATGCTAGTTCTAGTAACCCGGTAAACCCCGAGTACACCCGGGGCCTATTAGTATAAAACTTATGTTTTGTTTTAGAATAAAACAATATTTTCGCTGAAAATAATGCACTTGCATAATTTAGGTATTTTAAGGTTTTTATTGTGAAAACTTTTGTCTGTTTATTCCTAATTACCTCTGAAAAATCAAATGGATTTATTTCACGTTTTAAGTCAAATATTAAAGAGACTTTCAATTTAAACGTAACCCCAACCAAAAATGGAAGGTCATCAGGTAATAGTCTTATTTTATCCCCCCCCCCCCCCCCCGTAAAAAAAAGAACTAAATGCTGTTATGCCTTTCTAAAGATCTAAGATATGATGTTCTAAGATAGAAGTCTTCAATCGGAGTTTCCTGGAACTTTCCAGGGGTTCCGCAAGTGATAATTATTTGCTTAATCAAAGTACCAAAATTATAGTAAAATTTTAATTTTTATAAAAGATTGAATTCTTAAAGTCGAGTTGATTGTAAAAAATAAATATAAATAAATTTTTTATGTATAAAATAAAATCTTAAATTTCTTAAAATCGCGACATTTTTAAGAAACTGAAAGATTTTAATCCAAAAAATATATAAATGTTAGTTTATTTTTAAAAAAGTGAATATTTTTAACTCGGCGCAAAAATATTCTTTAAAATATGCTGATAATATTTTCTGACACCAACGCAAAATTTTGAAGGATGATTATTAAATAAACAGTAACTATTTGAATAAGACCTCAAAATAAAGTAGAATTAGCAGCTCTAACAAGAAATTAACAACAATTTTAAGTCTCAGTAATTTATAAAGCATTTTTAAATTAATTTTAACTTTTATAGAATTTTTTTAAAATTTATTTAGTAGCAAGTGCAGTTTTTTTCTTTGTCTTAAATAAAATACCTTTAACGTGTTTCCCTTTAATATTATTTAATACATTTTATTCGAAAATTAGTGCGGGGATTCCTTGAAAACACGTATAGTTCTGAGAGTTCCTCAAGTCGACAGAGTTTGAAGACCATTGTACTAAGTCATATGATTGAAAGAATCCAAAGCAAAAGAGATGCAAATTGGAAGGTTGTACATATTAAATCAGTTCATTTTGTGAGAATATTTTTATTTTTTCACGCATAAAGAAATTGTTTCATAACATTTCATACAAAGTAATTGTGTAAACTGAACTTCAAATAAAATTTGTCTTTTTGTTTAATTATAGCCAGTATCCCCCTATTTGAACATTTTTAATTTGTTTGGTAATTGGCAGAATGTAATAATATTTCATATTTTAGATACTTAACATAGTGTAATATATCTAATCACTCGTTGATTCATTTTATCAATCCAATCCATAATTCAGAGTTGAAGGATTAAGACTGGCCATTTGTTCAATTCATAATATTATTTTTAAGGACCTATTTGTTTCATAAGTTCTTTATTTATTATCTTGCTATTGAGTTGCACAATAAGTAGAAATTAGAGGCAATATATAGAGATTGAAATTAAGTATTGTTGCTATTATTTTTTGTCATACCATTCTAATTTTTCGATAAGAGAAAAGCAAAACAAAAACTTATTCCCATGAAATATACTACGTGACACTGAAAATGCAACATCAAGAAGAACCAGAAAAGTATGCAAATTTCAGGGTAAGCGCACCTAACTGAATAATGCAAATGACGAAAAATGCGGAGCTCTCAGCTAACATTGAATATGATATAATAGAAGGAACCCCTCCCTCCTGTGAAATGGGCAATATTTGTGGTGTAGTCATTTCAGCATAAAAGTCATTGTAAATTTTTTTCTTGCTCAGAAAACATTAATAGACAGAAGACATAATAGCAGAAAATGCCAGGCCGTCACTAGAAGAGCTCTGTCAGCAAACAGTCGATTTTTTGAGGAGCATGATTATCAGAGTGAGAAGACAGGTTGGTTCAGTAATAAATTCTCAACTGATACCAAATAGAGGTGCTCATGGCACCGGCTATGGCCAAGATGTTTGGAACGAAAAAATGTAGAACGTTTGATGGGAGCCGGTCTGTCAGAGCGACTTCTACATGCTTTGATCGTTATATCCAAGAATGAGAAGTGATGTTTCCGCAAGTTTTTGCAGTACGTGCAGGGCATTACCCATTTATTGGTTGCTAGTGACGACACTCATGGCGTCGATAAGGCTATCATTAACCCCAAAGAACAGGCGACTCATTAGAGCGACATGGATGATGGAATGACACAGGATCATGTTCTCAGACGAGTCGCGGTTCTATTTTTCCAGTGATGATCTACATGTACGTTGCGCCGATGTGATTTCAGGTTCAATCCAACTACATCTTTGAAACTCCTCACCACGACAAAATGCGGCATTCTGGTTTGAGGCGCCATCAATATGTAATTGATGTCTTGGACAGTAGCACTATCCTTTCTGCGAGGAGGGTGCTTAATGCCTTTTCCAGCAAGATAACACAGATTGCACAGTGCTCGCATCAGCCAACTGTTTGCATGATGTACAGATGACTCTTTGGCCACAATTTTTCCCAGATCTATCCCCAATTGAACTCGTTCAGAACATGATTTTACGCCACACGCACGCCCAGTCACCGACGTATTCAGAAGACGAATTGTATGACAGTGAATGGAGCGCCATCCCTACACTCATCGACTCTGTACCTAGACGTGGAGCTTCGTGATCTTAGTCCCAATGGTCCTACTAAGCTGTTGTTTTTTCTCACTCTGTGTTAAATTTTTCACTTGAAAGTAAACATCACTTACTATTCTTGCTCTCTCTCTATATTTGTCAAGTTTCTTCGTTTTATGATCCCACTTCTCGGTGTTATGTTATTAATGCCACATCATATATATTTTACTGCGCTCGTCTTAAATCGACAATCGCGAATCGTAAAATACATAGATAAACACAATTATTGCGATATAATAGAAAACATCCAATAGCAGTAATCATCAGACATCTTAAACCTCGCAACTAATAGAACTATGCAAATTTCCACATAAAGCGTTCACTAATCCATCACATAAAATCAGCACCGAGAACATTAATTTCAACTATTCCTCAAAATATCGCAATGTATCAGAACGAATTTTCAATTCAAATATTCTCTCTGCGTCATCTGATTGCAACTCAAAATTATGTATACATAGATATACATATATAAATCCGTAATGCATGGTTGTGATACAATTTATATACAATCATATAAAATAAAAAAAGGATGCAGACAGGGGGATCCATGGGTCCGGTCCCTCCCCCCATAGCTCTTGATTATTTTTTTGATTGATGGTAATCCTATGTGTATACTATGTAAATTTAATTAAGTATTTGTTATTAACAATGTGTTTTATTAATCAATGCGAATTATTTATTCAATAATTTATTTTTACTGTTGTTGTTCCCGAAATCGACAAAATCAAAGAATATGTTTGGTAGCGTATTGAGGCAGGATACGAGAATGATGGACTTTCGACCCTCGAAAAATTTTTGAGTGCGCCACTATATATATATTCAGCCGACAATGTTGCAATCCAGTCGTGGATTCGAGACCTGCTGTAACTAAAGATCCATCGAGATGCAGAGCTAATATATGTTAAATTTTTCGTGACTTAAAGCTCTCACATTAGCAGGTTGATTAATTTTGTTGTTATTAATATCGCACTCTAAGGCAACGCGAAGGCTATTGGCGACGGTCCTCCTCACATTAGCGGGATGTAGAAGTTAAAAGGGCGATGTGTGTGCCGGAACGCATCAGAATTGCCAATTGCCAACACATCAGAATTACGAAACTCGACACCAATTGCTCTGGTTAGTGTTCCTGTAGAGTGTGTCATAAATAAACAATCAATCTCAACGGGATATTTACATATCTTATTTCTAGTTTTGCAAATACAGTCGACTCTCGATAATTCGAAGTTGGAGGGACCAATGAAAAACTTCGAATTTTCAAGAGTTCGCATCATCAAGAGGGTAGAAAAAAAGTCCCCCCCAAAAAGGAAGAGAAATTTTTTTTCTAACGTACTTAAATTTGTGTGAAACTATGTAATAAAACAACAATTGTACATATGTATAAAATTATTTTAAAGTATTTTTAAAAAGTACATTTTATACAGTATAAATATTATACAGAAGTTTCAAGCCCTGTATTAAAAGAATACATTCAATACATGCATTAACAAACCTACGCATCTCTTCAAAATAGCGGGCCATCCTTCATGAATGCATGAATAGCAAGGCCATGTGTTAAACGAAAGAATAGATGGCTGACAACAGATGTGGTTGGTCTATTGTCCACTTATAGGAATTAAAACAATAAAAGTGTCTTTTTTCGTCTGAGGCACCAGAAAACACTAAGAAGGAGTAGCAGGCAGATGGTCATCAAAGAGGCTGCGTTACAGGGAAGACACGCAGAGACAGCACAAAGCAAAACTTGTAAGCTCCAACCTGTTTATTACAGGACTGCACATGATAGTGAGAGTTCGAATTATCAAGAGTTGTATAAAATATCTTCAAATTATTGAGTGTTGTAGTCTGGCCAGCCACAGATTTTACTTCGAAATATTGAGTATACCACAACGCATTGTTTTAGTTCGAAATATCAAGAGTTTTTTTAGGGACTGAGCATATACTTCGAATTATCAAGATGTTCGTATTATCGAAAGTTTGAATTATCGAGAGTCGACTGTACATGAATTTGGGTGTTTTTAGAAAATGCATTTTACACATCTCAGGAAAAACCATGTCTGTTAATCTCTAGAAAAGATTGCTGTTATTAGAAATCTGCTTTCAGAATAGATTTTATTCATAAAATCTAAAGCTCAAAAGATATACATTTTATGTGCAATCGATTGACAACTCACATGTGTAAATACCTTACATTTAACGAAAAGTTTAATTGCAACTGCATATCCATTCTTCTCTTCCTTCATTTTCTTTCATTATTTTAAATGTATTTCTATCCAATACTCTAGATAGGAGTATTTTGTACAACATTGAAAATTAATATCATCAGAAATATTAATGCACCCATTTTCTTCAATAGCATTTATATATACACATACATTACACAATTATAGAAAACTATATGCTTAATGCATTGAGAAAACTGAAAAATATGCTAAAAAATATTCTAAAGCAAAATGCAATTAAATAGAGAACAACAAAAAATGTGACTAATTTGATATCGTAGAGCGACGCGCCAAGCAGTGCTTGTTGTTAAGTGATATGGAATCCAAGATGGCGGCCTAAGTGTAACAAATCGCCAGGAAAATAATTTTAAAGAATCACTTTTTCCTAACGAAAGCTTTTGAAATGCTGAAATGCATAGAATTTAAATGAAATAAAAATAATGAAAAATTTACTAACTTTTTTTGTGGAGAACAGCATGGAGAAAGAGAGAGAATATTAGCGTCGCACTGATTAACAACACGAGGGCTTTTGGCGACGGACCGCGTAATTTTGAACCATGGTCAAGTGACGCGGACGACACCTGAGCTGGCACCCCTCTCCTAACTACCACACCACACCAACGGGAGGAGGTTTGAGCTCTCGACAGATTTAACGTGCATGCTCCCCTACACGGCGGATCTTTAGTGGTACTAGGATCGAACTCATGACACGCTAACCATGATCCGATGCCTAGAACCACCGCGGCCACAGAACAGCATGGAAAAAAATGAATATGAGGAATTGAGAAATGCCGGAGAAAGAAGTAAATATAAGTAAAATATTGAAAATGCATTATTTCAAACGATGAAATTTTTTAAAAAATAAAGTTTTAAACCGAAAAAAATTATTGAATCGGCGGAAAAAGTAATAATCATTGATTGAGAAATGTTATAAAAGATCTTAAATTCGATCCCTGCATTCCCCTCCCGAAACAAAATGTCAGTCAACCCAGTCTATTTAACGTACTATATTTCAAGGAATTTAAGGAAAGGATCCTCTTTTAATGCGAAACAAATTTTCTTAAACTAATACCTGACAATATATCCTTCAAGTCTTTATCAAGTCGATCGTATTCAAGCAAGGAAGTTTTGAAGTGACGCTAAATAACTTCAATATTATTGGTATGAGCGCCGGTCTCAGAATTAACGAATTCGAGCAAATGGTTAACGGCTAGGTGTTTACGACCTCTTTCACTCAACCTTTCATAAGATTTCCAGCAGTCAGAAATAACAGTTCTTCCTGGTTCGATTCATGATTCAATAAGGCCGAGAAGTATTTCTGGCTTCCTGTCATGTACTGCAACCACAAAAAAAAAGACCTGCCTCGCGTTCTACTCCACCAAATACCCACTGTCCTACGAAATGTTCCCTATCATAATTCCTTTTTTCAGTTTTGCTCTCGTCAATTTCAACAGTTTTACCCTTGCCCCTTACCTTCTCTATGTTAACCACAGTAAAATCGATTGACACATCGGACATACAAGTCGTTTGTCAAAATAATCGAAACACATGTGATTAAGTGACATTTTGGAATGCGCTTCGTAAGCATTAAAATATAATAATAACTATCTGATTTTTTATAGATAGAAATCTATATACTCTGGTAGTATGTGGTAGCTTTATTAAAGTTATATAAGCCTTGGATTTTTTTCAAAAGCGTAAAATGTCAGACCTCTCAAATTTTCAAAAGAAGCCAAATTGTAGGAACCTGTCTACCTGGAACAAGTATGATCGAAACATCCAGCTTTTATACGTTTTAGAGGCATACTGTCTTAAGTCATGACAACATACACAAGCGCGGCAACACAAGCTCGGCAAAGCAAAATAGTGGACGGAAAAGCTCGGTGAAAGAGACCCACGAGTGTTAAGGGATTGTAATATCTAAAAAGCGAACAACTGCAGCAAAAGTGACCGCAAAGCTCAATTAGCATCCGGATTTTCCAGTGTCAGTGGTTACAATTAAAATCACCTTCAAAAACTAAACATTTACGGCAAAGCAGCGATCCCCAAGCCACTTGTCACAATGCCATTCATCATCTACAGTGGTGTCACTTTCACAAAACCTGGTCGATTGATAAAAGGAAGAAAGCAATACGTTCTGACAAATCGCCTTTCACACTATTCCCTACAAACAGGTGCACGTTTAAAGGACATTTGCACAAGCGTATGATCGTAAATGTCTCCTTCCAACTGTCAAGAATGAGAGGTAGATCTGTCAAAATATGGGCAGCCGTATTA
>BMAO01023337.1:0-15831 GCA_019973975.1 Trichonephila clavata | reverse complement strand
TGCCAAAGCTTTCCAGAGTGGAAAATGATTCATTTCCTTCCTGATTCCATCTCTATATCACATCACTCGAGCTATCTTCATATGACAATAACGAACCAAAGTACTGAAGTAATTTGATTCTTATTCGTTTTATTCGAGGAAGAGTCATTCGACAACTTTCAGCTGATAGTTCCCGAAGCCGCTTGGCTGGAATAAATGGAATTAACTTCTGCACGCAAAGGAGAAGGACACGAGTTTATGCTTCTAGAGTTATATTTAATATTAGGAAATCATTAAGAGAGATAAGAGTTTTTAGCCTCAGGAAATTTACAAAATCAATCAATTGTAGTGATAAGTTCGAATTTAAGAAGCTACATGTTATTAAAAAAGACACAAAAAATATTTATATTTTTAGTATAAAAAATATTTTTAAAACGTATAATATGTGAAGAATATTTTTTAAATTTTTTTAGTCCTAATTAACAATTCATTCAAACGTAACTAATAGTTTTTATTCTATTTTTAAATTAATTTTACTTCTAATCTTTATAAATCATTCTAAATATTGGTTCTGCAGAGAGACATGATTCATCTTAATAAAGTGCATCTATGAAATTAAATAAAATAAAGAGCAGCTAACGCTAAATTGTGGGTACTTTTCCCTTTTTGCGGTACAAGTGATAAAGTCGCCGAAAGTTATACAAGAGACGCCAAACGGAATATTCAAGCTAAAGCTTTGATGGTACAAGCTATTCAAGTGGTACAGCTATTCAAGGTGTACAAGCTTTTACTATCATATTTTCAAAATAAAAAAAAGTCATGGTCTTTCTTATCAGTAACACCTTTTTTTTAATAATATATAATAAATTTTGAGTTTGCAATATTGTTTTTCTTAAATAGGTGACAGCAATGCTGTAATTGTGAACAGAAGTGGTAATGACGTCGCAGCGGGGAAGGTATTTTGTGTGCTGTAGTTTGAAAAAAGTATGTCAGTAATCCAGCGTGAATTTCAGAGGAAGTACAATAGAAAAGCACTGACATCTAAAAGTATAAGAAGATGGTATAAAAAGTTCCAGGAAATTGTATGTATAAAGGAAGAAGTCCAGGATGGCCACGTTCGCAATAATATTATACGGGTGACTAGAGAAGTCACATTGGACATTCGTGAAAACAAATTTTACTTTAAGTCACAAAACGTTACGTACGGGAAAAATTAATATTTTATCATAACAATAACGTCTTAATTATTATTTTCTATTTATTCATCTGGGAATTATTAAATTTAGTAGTCCAGTCATTCTTTTCTGATAACCCTTTGCATCAAAAATTGATTAAATAACATTGATAATTGATGTTTATTAATTTTTTTATGTGTATAATTGTGTGTTGTTGCCAATGACGCCACTTTCACGAGAATTGCACCGGCAAAACAGAAATGTGCCAAACTATGTTAATATAGTTCATTTTAGCAATTTCATCTCTTTATTTTAATATTATATTTTTCAACTGTTACAAAGTAACCTCTACCAATGCGCTTGGGCTGGGTATTTTACTATTTTATATGATTAAATATTGTTTTTAGGATATTGATTACTAAAATATATCATTAAGTTATCGATTATACTCAAAAAGATTATTATCTTCTCGATTCAAAAGGACAGAACTTAAATCTCAGAAATTGAAGCATATTTGTCTATTACGACCCTGAAAAATCATCACCCCTCTACGGGTGTAGATTTCTGTGAAACCCAATCCAATCGAATCTTTGCCTGTGTGCTAAAATTTCAAGTCTGCAGGTCTAATAGTTAAGTAACAGGATTTTTGTCGACCATGAAACTGCAAAAAACTTTCGGAAACTCGTTTTTCGAGGATATCTACTCATAAAAAACGTATCTGTCTAATTTCAAGTCTGTAGTCTAATAATGCCAGAAATCTTATGAATAGGCAGAGAATGAGAGAGTAAATCGTTTTTTCTCCAATATATATACAGAAAGAAAGAGTGAGAAAATTCAGTGTAAATGTTATCTTTTAAAACATTTTTTAATAACGTTTCGATAGTAATTTTATTCTAATAAAAACATAAATATAATTTATAATCTAATTCTCCATTAAAATAAATCATTTGTATGATACAATTACACTTTAAAATTAAATTTTTCATATACAAAAACTGCTTTGTAACGTTTTTCCTCAAGCATGTTATCTTTCAAAACGTTTATTAAAGTCACCACATTGTTTCTACGCAAAAAATGACCTTAATCCTACGCTTCGTTTCGAAAATCATCAATACTTACTTTCCTTCTTGTATGATTTCAAAAACTGCCTTTTTCAGAAGGAACAGAAATTTCCATTGAAATAAATCTAAATTTCTTTTGCATTTAATTTCTATTTACTTGTGAATATTTGATTAAAGTTGGCTGATTAAAATTAAGCTCTTTACTGCTGCTGCCTATGAACTTTTTTTTACCTGCAATAAATATTAGAGCGAGTTTATTTTTGCATTCGGTAAGGCTTACATATAAATCTGATTTTCTTCTCACCTATGTAAACATATACAGTTAATTAAAATTCATTATGAGATTTAAAAATTAGTTTTCACATCGTTTGGGGTGATTGAATTTGCATTAATGCCTTGCATTTAATTTACATGGCTTAGCAAGGTATATATTTATTGAAATTCTTACACTCTAATATAAGGAGAGATGTAAGTAAAATGTTTACCTAAATGGTTTTGTTGGTGTAGAAAAATAATTCGCTTTTGTTTACTCTCAACAAACTTTTACTAAGATAAATCCAATCTTAAATATTTCGGGACATATTTACTTACTGATAATCTTTAGACGGTGACCCTAAAATGTATTGGAGATTCACTGAGTGACCGCCTTAATACAAACCTTTGATACATGTAATGTAAAAAGCAAGACAATAGCAAACTCGAAAAACTTAATAAATTTACCGTATATATATACGCACTTCTTTCAAACTGCATTCCTTAAGTTATAGGAATGTCAGCAGTATAGCCAGTACCTACTTCTACGAAAAGACATGAAAGGTAAGAGGGTAGATCCAAAAAATGTTACAAGTCGAATAAAAAAATATTTATTAATATTAGACAGAAAATACAAGAGCTAATTTCGAGGCATACGTGCCTATCACATTTCGACATGATCTCCAAGTCTATTTAGACATTTATCAGAAAGCAGAACCAACTTGTTTAACCCGTCTTGGTAGAAATCAAGGTCCCTATCTATTGAGCCAGGTCTCAGCGGATGTTTTCACAGCACTGTTTTGGAATATCGCAGCACATCAAAAACGATATGCCCCACGCTACCACAGCTCAAACCCAGCTCTGACGAGATTTCCCTCAGAATTAGCCGTCGATCATTTTGAATCATTTCTTCAATTCACGCCGTGTTGATTTCTATCGTTGAAGAGCTTGATCGACCGCTCCCTGCCATATTGCAGTTTTCGACATCCCCTCTTCCTGATAGAAGAGAGTGACACCATTTCGCTACATGTGGTCTGCTTATTCTGCTCTGCTCTCTCAGATGCGGATACATTCTTTACCCGTGAAAATCGAATCACGGCTTGCACTTCTAAACGAGATCAATTTCCTAAGAGTCTTGCCATTTCAATCCTTCTGAACCGTCCGGGAACTTTCACAACGTAACCGCAAAGCAGCTGTATAACAAGCAACACCATCTGTCTCCACTTAGGGGGGGGGGATTTATCCACAATATGTGTAGTTTTCAAATGTTGTGGCTTGTAACCTTTTCTTCTGATAAACCTTCGTATGTCAGGCTCTTATCTTTCGATACTTTCATATAGTGTGAGCGGATAATAAAAGCATGGAATAAAATTTAACTTGACATCAGTGGTGGAACGGAAAATATTAGGGCATCATGCAAAGTCAGATTTGGAGCCCCCGAGATGGGGGGGAGTAGCGGTGGTGTACGTTAGGCCCCTGTTTAACATAGCAAAAAAGCCATTAAAAATTGAAGCTATTAACAATCCAGAAGAAACAATGATTATTTATGCATCAAAATAACTGTTACGGTGAAGAGAAGAAAAAAAAATTCGATTATGTGCCTGAAGATGTAACGAAAATTGAATATAACGAACTTTTCATGTTATCCAATCATGAAAGTTGATAAGGCATGTCATTCTTTTAAATAAACAGTACTTATATGTACCGTGAAACCCAGAATATAACGATCACCAACACTTTCAAGCTTTGTTTTTAATTTCTCTTTATATTTGCATTCTCTTTATATTCCTAAAATGTACATGCGCAATACTCTGTTTTGAAGTTATTTTTTCGAAGTTATTTATTTTCCAAGCTTTAGAAAACATAATATACTTTTAGAACAACAACCCAAAAAGTTCATAAGGAATGTTATCTCTTTTAAGTAAACATTATTTCCATAAATATTAAAAGTCTAATTTTTTTTCCTTTGCTTATCTTTTTTTTTTATTTTTAAAACTCCTTTTTTGATACCCAAAGTATAATGCGCACCCTTAAAATTCGATCTTATATTTTGTGTTAAAAGTGCGTGCTATAAGTTGGATTTTACAGTATATATGAAATTTAGTCTTTATGCGAACCTTTTATTTTATTTTTAAAGCTTTCATTTTTACATACGGTGTATGACGTGTACCGTACATTTCGGTCATATTTTTATGTGCAAAAAGTGCGTGTTAAACGCTGGAATATGCGGAAATAAATTTAATTAAAATATATTTAATTTATTCCACCTTCATTTAATTAAACACAATAACATATTACCTAATTACATTGCAAATTTAAAGGTTGGACTGAATTGTGAAATTAAGCCATCATCATGATTTCAAAATCTTCTTTACATTTTCAATGCAATGAACCTATTCTTATCTCCATAAAATTATATGCGAATATTTAAAAAAATATGTATGTAAGAAAAAATTTAGAGAAAATACTACGAAAGTGAAAGAATAATGTATTCATAAATAAGAAATAATTCAATGATGTAAGGATAAAAGGGAATAAAAGGTTTGCCTTATGCTCGCATATATGTAATCACGCGGAAAAAATAGAATTTGAATACCCTATAAAAATAATAAAGCTAAAGGAAAAATAGTATTTGTAAGGAATAAATTAAAAGTAAAGTACTATAAATCTGCAAATAAGTTCTATTTTATTAATTAGGTTTGTAGCGTACGTTCGTTAGCTTAAACCTCATTCGATAGCGCGATATTATTCAAGTGCTATCTGATTCTTGAAAAAAATGAAAATCATCATTGGCAGCACCGATATAACGTAGGAATGACAACGATGTAAATAGCAGTTGTTGACTTAAATGCCTCTTAAGGGTACACACACACACAGAGAAAGAGGGAGAATACGATTCATACAAAATTCCTTAATTTAATAGTTCTCATTTTTTTCTGGTTTCTTCTTACGTATATGTTATGTAAAATAGTTTTTTTTTTTAACATTTCCAAAAACCGCAAACCATTTAATTCTTTAAGAAAAATCTGCAACAATAATTGACATATATACTTGAAATTTGATTTACAAGAACGTCAAACTATGTATAATAAAAGTTGGTTTGAGGGTTTTGTAACAACATGATTCCTATTCGTAAAATATTCTTTATTATTTCCCATTGAAAATCACTCAAAAAATGTATAAATTCTAAATTTAATTATTTTTTAAAAAATAAGTATTGCTTTGATTTAAAAATGCATAACAACTTTTGTTATATGTAATATTAGCAATAGGCAAGGAAAGTTTTACAGCATTAAACACAATAGGAAAACGCCTTAGCTTTTAATGAAGATAAATGAGTTATTTTTTTCTTTCTAAATCCCCTTATAACGTTTCTACTTGCCATTGGGATGTTAATACAAATTAACATAAAAAAGTTATCATAACTCAAAATCTTTTTTTAACTTAGAGCATTCAAATTTTAGAAAATTATATAAAAAACAATTTAGGTTTAAGAAAATTTTATTTAAATTTTTGATTGATATTTGCCAATTGAATCGTAATGTGTGCCCTGAATATTTTGGGTTTCTTCCTGTGTTGTCTGAAACTGTCAAATAAATAATGATTTGTTTTCAACTGAAATAAAAGAGAGTTTTTCATAAATTGATGTAGCCTTTCAAAATTTTAATATATGCCGATCTCTGCTACTGCATATAAAAAAACGAGTCAACAAATGCTGTAAGGTTATGTTATTTTTAACACCCTTTTATAAGTTTCACTTGTATTTAACGGAATCTTTGAACTCAATTTTTACCCACTTTAAAAGGTCAGATTAATTCGAAATTTTGCTCACTTGTTCAGGAACGATGGCAATACAATAGTTTTGTTCCAGTGTCCTGATCAAGATTATCAGAATTAACGATTTCCCATTTTCAGATCCCTCCGCATCTGGCGGCTAATTTCAAATCTCATTTACTGATTTGGCATCTAATCTCAGACTTGGCGACTAAGTAACTCTCTGGGTTTATTAAAATATATTATTGAGTCCAAACTTGAAGGTGGCTCACCAAACATTGTCATAAGGTTGAGAATATTTTTAACTTCCGACATCAGTAATGCCAGTTGCGAGAGTTATTGCCAAGTGATAAAGAACGATACTTAAGCTGACACATGGAGCAAATGGGAGCACTTTGATTCGTGACAGATTTAAAGAGCATCCATTTACACGTGGGTCTTCATTGAAACCAGGACTAGAAACTGTGACAGGCTAGTCACGAGTTTGAGACCATGACACTAGGCTACCATGACACTTTGATTCGTGACAAATTTAAAGAGCATCCATTTACACGGTGGTTTTCATTGAAACCAGGACTAGAAACTGTGACAGGCTAGTCACGAGTTTGAGACCATGACACTAGGCTACCATGGTCTGATGATACTGAATAGAGGTTAATGATAACTTAATAAATTAGTGCTTGAAAGCACGAACAAAAATAATTATAAAATATCTCATAATTTACCTTTAAGTATCCGAACACGTTAAAAATGACAAAATTGGTATAGGTAGATATTTTTTTTTTATTTATTGAATAGAACTCTTTTGGTTTTACAAAACATACTTTGTTTCGTTTCTACTCTACATAGAGACCGAGTTACAATCAATTTTATAAAGTTAGAAAAACCAGAAGCGGGAAGTTAAATTGCTCAAAATCTATCATGGTGAGTCTGATAAATCAAAATGTTACAAATGTATTACCATAAAACTTTTTGAACCTGATATTTATGTTATTTTCTAGAGAATGTATTAAAATATTTCTTATTGTATGAATACATTTTGAGTTTTGGCTTGTTATTTAAATAATGTTCGTATAAAGAAAGTCACATTTATTATAATGTTCGTTCTATTAGTTCTAAAATTTTCAAATTTTGATAAAACATTAAAATTTTAGTACATTTTCTAGATAAACGTATCTAATTTGTTTTATTAATACTTTTAATTTTAAATAAGTTTAATACTTTTTTTCTCTAATTGCTTTGAAGTTTTTCAAAAATATTGCTAAAGTTTCACTTATAATTGCGATTTTTATGATATATAGGTATAATTTATTTTATATAAATGGGCTGTTATATATAATTAAATATTATTATTCATTGGTATTGAATTCTAAAAAAGCATTTATAATGTTTAAGTATGCTATTTTACTAAAAAGTATTCCTAACGTGTTCGGATACCTTAAAAGTATCATGGAAGATATTTTAAAGTATTTTTCTGACCAATTACAAGAACCATAAGGATGCACCAATTAAATAGTGATGACAATATACACTAAAACGATTTGACGATGAATGATAAAAACATATTCATTTTCATAACTTTTCGCAAACTTTGCATAAAATGACGTCAAAAGAGAAATTTATTTGTTAAAAAAATAATTTTACATGGAATATAAAACAAATAAATTTTCATTAATTTAAAACGCGAATATGCTACTTAAAACAAACAAATGAGTCTTTTCTGTGCTATTGAGGCTAAAAACAACAAAAGTGGCATTCGATGTAAAGTAAATTAAATTTCTGAAATGATTCGATTAAGTCTTTTAAATTTACGAAGTGTAGAAGCAGTTCTATTACATAAAAATATAAAAAGCTTCAAATTTTAGTTTGCAGAACATATGGCATTACTATATTTTAAAATAAAAGCACTGCTGCTTAATATTTTGCTCAAAGTTATTCTCATGGAATTAAAATTGCACAAAAGTTTGAAATTTAGTACAGGTTTTGGTTGATAAAAGAAATTTGCCCGACATATTTTGAAATTATTTTAGAAAAGGCACTGTGACATATAGAAAAAACCATATATTCAAATGTTTATTTCTTTATTTTTAGTTTATTTTAATTTTACATTGTTTTTTGTAAATAACAATTCGATTTTACGAAAGAAATGTATAACATTCAGCCTTTAGAAATATTAAACGTACATCGTAAATTTTTTTTATAAAATACTAATTAAACACGTATTAAAGTTTATTTACGTACGGAATTTTCAACAGTACGGAGGCATTTTAAAGTTGTTTGATCTAAGCTCTTTGAAAGTTTATCTCTCTCTATATAAAAAAGGAATTCGTGATGCTGTAATAAATTTATTGATATATAATATGAAATTTGAAAAAAATGGGTGGCTGTCTCAATGAAGTGTTAGACGATGCAGCTTCAGGGTCGATGTCGAACAGATTAAGAGATTCTCTTGTGTACCTGTTAATCATTACAGATAATGATGCTTTTCTTATGCGGGAACATTAAATTCATAGATGAAGACCTCAAATTTATTTTTCCTAATTACAATATATTGAAAACTAGTAATAAAAAAATTTTAAGTCAACTCCAACTTAGACCCAAATAAATTTTATTTTAGTTACTTTTTATCAAATAATTACAATTATTATAAATATGTATATACATATGACAGAAGCACACTATTAAGTGGCAATTCATTTTATTAATTATCATTAAAATATTTTATTGTCATCCAAAACAGTCGTGTATATAAATTTCAGTTCAACTCTGAATGCTTTAACACTTAAGGAAAAAAAAATATTTTAATTTTGGTCTCGCAAAAGATGAAGCCAACGTGACTGTATCTGTAATTCTTTAAATAATTAGTTTTAGTCAAATAATTTATTTACTTATAAATAAATTATTCTATTGCCTCCCAAAACAATCGTGTATAGAAAATTTCAGCTGGAATAAGCGCTATAAATATGTAAAAAAAACTTTTAAAATTTGACACATGTCGCCAAACTTCGCACTAAGTCGTCAAAAATGATGCCAACTTGGCTGTATCTGTAACTCTTTGAATAATTAGTTTTAAGGGACACGGTACGATTCAATTGACGAAAATCGGTCAAAAATCAAAAAAAAAATTTTTTAGCCTAAATTATTCCTTATACATTTTTCTATTATCTCACAAAATTTCAGAGCTCTAAATTAAAAAAATCCAAAGTTATGATAACTAATATGCTCGTCAGAATTTACATTTGACATCATTTTGCTCTAGCAGACGCACTTTTCATTTTCTAGCCAATTTAATTCTATCACAGTTAAGCAGTTTTGAAATAAAGTGAAGAGATTGTAATCCATTCAAATTGTTTGTTTACATTTGCTGAGCTATACTGCGTTCTTTATTCTGCTAATTTTTATTTCATATTTTTGAAATATTTAGTTTCGGTTTACCAAAAAAAAGTCTTTTTCAAGACTAATTATTTTATCGTTATCAGTTTAACAATTTTTTTTTATATTTAAACGTATTCTAATACAGCATTTTAATAGTTAAACATGCCTCGCACGAAGAGGAAAAACAAATCAAGTAAATTGAGTATTCAAAAGCGATGGTGCACAAACAAAAACTGAAAGCAATATGGACATTTCAGAGCACAATTCAAATGTTGCTCAAAGCTCAAGTGGTGATAGAATTTTAAAAAATGAAAGAATTTCTATGCAAGAGAAAAGTGTACTAGAACAAGAAAATATTGCTGATACCTATGATGGACCAAGTTATATAATTGTTGACAAAAATGCCTTGTGTGATATTTTCAAGTATACTCTTTGTGGTATCTGCAACCAGTCAACTTTAAAACTTGAATTTGGACATAAATATGGGTTTTCGCATCAATTGAAACTGGTATGCAAAACATGTTCTGAGCAAAAAATGGAATGCTTTACATCTCCAAGACTTGAAAAAAAATCAAATACATCCACACCTTTCAATGTGAATGTTCGTGCTGTTCAAGCATTTCTTGCAATCAGTTGACAATTTTGCATGTTTCTCAATATGCCTTTGATGTCGAGTAAAACTTTTAATGAAATTAAATGCTACATTAACTCAGTGTACTCTCTTGCTTCCCAAACTGTGTTGAACTATGTACATAACAGCGTTCAAAATGCATACAGAAAATTGAATCAAAATGGGTCAAATACAGTTACTGATATTGCTGTTTCTTTTGATGGGACATGGTTGACCCGAGGACACACATCCCAAATCGGTGTTGGCTGTGTAGTCGACACTTTAACAGGATATGTTATTGACTATGAAATTATGAGCAAGTACTGTCCAACATGTATAAGTGCGAAAAATGAATTAGGCGAAACTACAGCTGAATACGATGTTTGGTATTCTGGCCACAAAAATTCCTGCCAGATTAACCACGTTGGGACATCAGGAGCAATGGAAATGAAAGCTGCAGCTAAAATTTGGTCTCGATCAGAAGCATGTGGTTTCCGTTACACAACATTGTTATCTGATGGTGATGCTAAAACTCATAAATTCTTAAATAGCCTAAAAATATATGGACCAGATGTTGAAATTTTGAAAGAAGAGTGTATTAATCACGTTAGTAAAAGGTTAGGCACCAGCTTACGCAATCTTGTGAAAGATTGGAGAGCTAAAGGTATCACTTTAGGAGGAAAATCTTATGGCAGCCTAAAAGAAACAACGATAAAAAAACTAACGCAGTATTATCAGAAAGCTATTCTGGAAAATAAAGGAGATATTCAGGGCATGAAAAAATCTATATATGCCACGCTTTATCACAGTATCTCGACAGATAAAAATCCAATGCACATGAAATGTCCTCCTGGCAAAGATTCGTGGTGTTTTTATCGAAGAGCCTTAGCTAAAGGTGAAAAACCTGCACCACATAAATTTAATATTGGAACACCAATAAATCCAGATTACTTGACAAAAATTGTTCCAATATATCAAAGGTTAGCTTCTGATAGTCTTTTGAAAGGATGTGCCAGATGTCTGACTCAGAACAGCAACGAGAGTCTGCATAGCGTGATTTGGAGTAAGTGCTCTAAAGAAACTTCAGCGAAATCACGACGTGTAAATATAGCTGTTTCTGAGGCAGTATCAGAATATAACTTTGGTACTTTGAAAGCCTTAAAAGAAATACAAAAGGCAGCTAATTTGGATCTTGGTGAAGAAGCAGTAAAAATTGCTGCCACACGTGATTACAGACGTAAAAAAGAAAGAAATCGCCAAAATAATCTTGCTTTTCGCATAGCTCGTCGAAAAGTAAAACTAGCCAATATACGAAAAGAAAATATTCAAAGAAAAAGAAGGGATTACATATAGTCCTGGGTTATTTTAAAACATAAATGGTAAAAAAAAATATGAAGATATAAACTAGAATTATTTTAAAATCATCGTAAAATGGGTTCGTATGTTATTTATCGCATTTTTTTTAAAAATGTAAGGTACTGAATTTTAAATTTTAACATAAAAATTATAATTTTCATATAATAACTTATAAAACTTTTATCATGTGCATGTAGTATATACAATAATTTTTTAGTAATTTTATTGCACTTATATATATATCTTTTTACAGTAAATAAAAACTTTAAATTGATTTATCTCAGAACAAAAAAAAAACGTTTGTTTTCTTTCATTTAAAATGCTAAGGCTTTTTTCTATTGCATGAAATGTTTTGAATTTTTTTTTACAGATTGCTATTAATATATATAACAAAAGTTGGTATGCATTTTTTGAATCAAAGCAATACATATGTTTTTTAAAAAATATTTGAACTTAGAATTTACATGTTTTTAAAGATTTTTCATAATAATTCATAAAAAATTTTTTTTTAGGAATTTGAATCATGTTATCCCCAAACCCATACCAACTTTGTTGTACATGGTTTGACAAATATGTAAATCAAATTTCCTGTGTGTACGGTCAATTATTGTACGAGGAGTAGCGTTTTAAAATTACCTCAAAAAGTTTTAAATTTTTTTTAAAAAAATTAAATGGATTGCTTTTTGTGATATTTTGAGCAAATATTCTGTCTTACGTATTGCATATACATAGGTTACAAGGAAAAAAATTGTGAAAACCATAAAATCAAAGATTTTTGTTTAATCGTACCGCGTCCCCTTAATAAATTTTTTTATAATTATAGTTAAATTACCGCATTGTAATCCAAAATAATCGTGTATATAAGATTTCAGCACAATTGAGCGCTGTAGATGTATCTTATTAACATTTTAAAATTTGAACAAGATACATATAGGGAGATTCTAAACTTCTCTAATAGTAGAATTGAAAAATAGAACGACATAATGCATGTAAAATTCATCAGTACCATCATCCTATCTGGCAAGACAGACTCGCGTCGGCCAGTGCTTCCTTAGAAGATTCCATTCATAATAACTTTAAGAACAAAAATTAACAAGAAGTTTTCTCGTTTAAAATTTCCTAAATCTGATTCCCACCTCAGTCTTTCACGCTTACGAGTCTCGTGACTTTTAAACTACTGTACCTTTGACAACATTATCATCTGTAATTCGAATTATATAAGCACTACATAGCATTCTATTTATTTTCATGTATTTAATGATGTCGGGTTGTTTACGAATTCCATAATAATTCAAAAATTGTATCTACTTCTCCAGCTATTGTTTTTTTAAGAATTTTCTTTACAAATTTCAGATAGAAAAGGTAATATCAGATTGGAAGATATTATCTTCGCTATGAACTTACTTGAATATTTCCTGATTAATTAACACTGCTGTGGTAAATAAAAAAGGCTAACTGAAAGTTGACTGAACATCAAATCTTTGGTGCTCGTTTTTAATGTTATCACATTTAAATTTAAATTAGTTCAAATATCATGTCAATTATCCTGTTCAAATCTATCAGTACATTTATAGAGATAATCGAATGTCAAACCGAAAAAATGTATTATTCAAAAGAAAAATGAATTTTTTAAGTGTAACGAGCGAAAATCAAAAAGGAAAATATCAATATACTTATAATCTAAAACGGTTTAAATAAATTATTAATGCAGAGATTCATTCAGTTTTAGTAAACCATATTAAACTGAAACATGATATAAAAGTATTGAACTTTTTTTACTGTATACTCCTTTTGTTCCTGAAATAATAGTTTTATTGGAAATTGGATAAAATATCGTTAATTTATTATTTTAAAATAAGAGCTCAATTTCAGTTACGCTTAACTTGTATAAAGCATAATATTTAAATAGATGTGATGGTTTTAATATTGCTCATCTTCTGCAATAAAATAAGGGAAAATTTTGAAAAAAAAAAACTAAGATTTTTGACTCAAACAATAAATGCATTTTTTTAAAAAAAATTCAAGTACACTTACTTTAATCTTTGAGAGAAAAAAAAAGGTAAACTCGCCTTTAGATTTAAAAAATTAGATAACATCCCGTCCCTAGAAGTAGTGATGTACTATTTTATGACGATTTTTTAAATTATCTTAAATCCAGAGTAATAATAATTTTAAATTTTAAAAATCTGGTATCTTTTGAAGTTTTGTTTGTCTTTGTTTTGACAGAGACAAGAAAACGTTTGCGGTCTTAGGTAACAGTATATGTTTGTACAAAGAAAAATAAACGTAAAATATCTTGTTGGAAAATAACTTTTCCGTTTGACCTTTAGCTGTGTTTTCGTAACAAACAGACTTTCAGAGCTTCATGCTCAACCCCAAAGGCGATGACCTAATGGAGTTAACGTAAGCAAAGTACCGGAGGCTATCTGACTTCTTCATCCTCTTTAATGGAAAAGAAAATTATTCAGCAACTCTCAGCTTGTGATTTGAAATGTCAACTTCCAGAAGTAAGCAGAAAAGGATTTCCGCAACATACTTACATAAAATTTCCATAAAACTAAAAAGTCAAAATAATAAATATAAATATAAAAAGGTGGTATAGGTAAAAAAAAGGTAGCTTCTGTAGCATAGCAAAAAACTTTTAGACTTAGGAGCTGAGAGTTTAAGATTAAACATAGCTTTAATGCAGACCAGCCTTTCCCTATTTTTACCTATATTACTAAACGGCAAAAGAGAAAATAGTGCAAGAATAAGATTCTACAAATACTAATGATTATACAAACATAATAGATAAAAGAATACTACAAATATTATAAATTAGTTAACCAATGTCTAACACCAAGAGAAAAAGATAACCTACTAACCCAAGCCACAAAATTAAATACCTAAAGAGAGTAGTAAATTGTTCAAAAAACCAATATAGCAGCACAAGCATCTCAAACTTAAAACCTCCCAACAAAACAGGAATAATATGCATATAAGGATAAAATATTAGAAAACGAATCTAAGGAAAGAAAAAAATCTAAGAAAACATGAACAAAAGTAAGAAAAAAAAACATTCAAAATGACTCGAAAAGAAAGTTTATAAAAAATTATACCTGTAGCGGCATCTTAGAAATGTATACAGAAATGAAAACTTAAAAGCAATACAAATTAAAACTTCAAATCAAACAAAAAAATTGACTTGAAAGAAAAATTTGCGAAGAAAAAAGAATGATGATTCAAATTAAATTCAAATGATTTTTAAAATAAGTCATTAATTTTGAAGTTATCAATAATTTAATTACAAAGAAAATGAAAATGACGTCAAGGATCTGAACAATATTCAGTAACCTTGTTTAATAAAAATTATATTTGTGCCATAATATTCAATGAATTGGTTGTGTTGCAAATAATCTAGGATAAAATTTTTATAATTAAAAATGAATATTCGTACACTAAAAAGGTACCTTAAAAACAATAAATAAAAGACAGCTCTTTTATTAAAATATTACTTTTAATTTGTTGTTGAAATATACAAAATTAAGTTAATCAGTTTTTTAAGAGGTTATCATTAGTCTTAATGAGTTTTAAATAATTAAAATAAAAAGTAATATATTAGAAGTTAATTGTTTTTACATAAAACAATCGACTCTCAATAATATACGAATAATCATTAATAATATATTTTTTTACACATAATCTAAATATAAATGAGCCAAATCATTGCTACTAGGTCAATTTGAGGTTACTTTTAGTTTATTTTAACTAACATATAACTCAACACGGAAATTTAATATCTGTGGAAGTTTTACAAATTTGTAAAGTAGTACAGAAAGCTATTGAAAATTGTACCACGTGTGCGCAAGCGTATCATAGGTTGCTGATCTCTGTTCTAAATATGGTAAACAAAACATTTTGAATTTGTTAAATCTTACCAGGTGTAAGGGTTTAAATTCTAAAGCTATTCATAACTACACGAAATTTAACAGGATTTTTATCAAATTTAGATAACAAAAAATACGTGAAATTCAACTTCTACAATAGGAATGCCAAGTTTCTCTTTTACAAAATTGATATTTATGAAAAGATTCATTAAACAGAAATGTTTACTAATTATATTGTTATAAAAATATCTGCAAATATTGGTACATTTGCCTGGCATTTTACTCATTTTGGCATATTTTTATTAATAATGGCATGTTTTAGTATGTTATTTATCATCTTTTAAATACCCTTATAAGAAACTCGTAACTAGTTAAAAATTTAA
>BMAO01023336.1:0-19477 GCA_019973975.1 Trichonephila clavata | reverse complement strand
TTTTCATTAAAGGGTAACATGTTTTATAAATTATACACAAGAAATTTTTTTTTAATAAATATGTTTGATTCTAATAATAATAAAGTAGAGCGTCGTCTATCCGAACGTTTATTATCCGGAGCGTTAAATATCCAAACCAATGTCCGGATACGTTTTCGAACAGAGCAGTGCTCAACAGTTGTTTCGAGTGAGACCAAAAGTGACGTGAAAACCCAAGTTGAGGGATATTTTGCGAATTTCAGATGCGTGATTTGGTAAACATCTGCACGGAATATAAGGTCAGTTTGTTTCCAAGTGAGGGGATGGATACGTGCTCTTTTGTTGATCTTTGTTGATTTAGAAACCTGGATGGCACGCTATGCAGAAGACTGTGGATTTCAAATGCTAAATGATGACGAGATTGTGACTTCCGGTACAAGAAGAATTTGACCCTGTCGACGATGAAACGGATGAAGACGAGGACAACAACAACAACGAAAGTAGCAAATGCTGACGCGTTTTTTGCGTTGGAGACAGCTATGGAGTGGTACGAACAACAATCAGAGTGCTGTCCTACTCAACTACTGCTGCTGAAGAGAATCAGAGATCTTGCAGCGAAAACACGAAGGTGTACAATGGTACAGTGAAAAATAAGTGACTATTTTCCCCAATCAAGGTGAATTTTGCACCTATTTTGCTTTTTCTTAAAGCACGTTTCCCGCATATGATGCTTCTCAATATTCGTATAGTGTCCGGTTTCATATACTACATGGATCGCATTCGGTTTTCGGTTATCCGAACAATCGCGTACCCGAATGGTGTCCGGTCCCAATTGATTCGGATAAATGACGTTCTACTGTAAAAAAATAAAAGCGATCACCAAATTAAAAAAAATAGATATAATCCTTTTTTTTAATTATGTATTTGATACTTCCTTTTTTAAAAACTCCCCGCGAATGATGTGAATTTCAGAAGCCTGATTTCTACAATTTCTACATATTACATGCTTTATTCTATTTTAAAAACATAACCAATTCAATACACCCAACTCTTTTTTATACTGTTGATACGTTACTTCGAAAATCGTGTAAAAAACACATGCGACATAAGGTAAATTAGGGGATATGTTCCACAGCTTTAAAAATTGTGTAAGCTGATAAAACCTTAAATATCCCTCCCTCCCTCCAAAAAAGAAAGAATGAAATCTACGTTACATACGTCTAAAAAATTATACATTTTTATTACAAAAACAATTAAAATTAACGTACAGTGACAATTCAGTCTATAAATACAAAAACTAAACTTAGTAGCACAACATCCCATGAGCGCCATGGCTACTGTGCCTATCTCAGTTTTCGTGACTATTGGCGCTGAGGAGCATGTGAAGAGGTTCCAATCAGGTGGCCTGACGTTAAACTCCCTATTCTTAGTTTCCAATCAAGCTTGTTTATCAACCATCTAAAGAGAAGATGAAAGGCTGAGTTGACCTTGCCCAGCCCGGAATCTGAACCCGGATCTGCAGCGTGGAAGTGCGATACACTACTACTCAGCCACTGGGCTTCCTATAAGTGCATACAGCATATAAAAATTGAAATTGAAATTAGGAATAAAACTATTATTCGCTATTTGATAACAAGAGTGCACATTTATTAAAAACTGGTTTAAAAATGCTATCATTTGTAGAAGTGTTAGATATGCCTGGCACAACTGTCAGCTTTAATTAAAATGAAGAATTTTGTTCAATATTAACGACCTTTGTTGGGATTTTTTGTTGTTGTGACTAAGTCTGTTATTAGCGGCAGTTCTTTTGGTTTCTCAAGTTGTTTAAAATAATTTGTAATATCCTGCTACACAAAACTTAAGATAAGGTTGTGGTGACTTGTAGCCATCCCTTACACTAATACCTTCCTGTTGATCTGAAAACCCTGCCGGATGTGTTGGAGGAACTAATTGATCGAACGATATGTTCCAATTCAAACTGATTTATTGATTCTTATCAATATATTATGAATAGACACAACACAATACTAATTAAGATAAATAACGAGAATGGAGTGCAGAGGTGAGATATCAATACAAGCGGATAATAATACAGAATTTCAACTGAATCTAGGACAGCTTAACACGCACAATTACAACTACGCCTCACAATAATAATCTGATTTTCTTAATCAAGTCACTAACCTTATATTTTACTGCTGCGGTTAATTCGTGACGAACTTTGGGCACTTTATTTAGCTGGATGAATGGACGAAGACTCCTCGCTCCGTAATAGTGAATTTCAATACTTTAAATCCGCTTCTCTTCGCGCACATCAAAACGTATTAGCTCTCTTGACTTGTCAACAACTACGTGTCGACTTCTCGATCTTTATTCTCTTGATTTATCACTTCTCTTACTTAGTTCCCTGAACTCGCGAAAACCGAACTTATATAATATTTCTTATTTACATAAATCACGCTTGGCTTCGATGAAGTTGGTTGAAATAAATAATTTGAATTAAAGATAAAAAGAAGAGGTTAGTGAAATACTGTATAGATCCACCACAAGGTTGAAATTTTAATGAACGCTCTTTTTAGAATCATGAGTAAAAATATCGTTCCATACTTGTAGCAAATTTAAATCAGCTTTTGGTATCCATACCTGTCTCTAGCATTGCATAAAGTGCAAGTTGGAGAATCTACTAAACTAATCTCCATTTATAATTCCAAAGTTAGCAACACTGATAAGTCTAAGCACGTCACAAGGAAAGGCACTTTCCATTAAGGAGTTCCAGCTCTTCCCCCTCATAGAGTTCCAAATCTTCTCTTGAGAATGAGCCTTAAATCTAGCATTGATGGTTCTCTTAGCGATTTGGTAACAAACAGGAGGATCAGATTGGAAACGGTCAGAGCCTGTTTTGGATGATTTCAGAAGCCTACTCTTGTTGCGTTTGTTCTCGGCAATGACTAACTTATGTCACCTTGTGCAGCTTTTTATATCTTCCAAGACCAAACTTAGAATTTATGAGAATAGGATTGTTTAAAAGATCCAAAATTTATTAATTAATAATGTTAGTAAACAGTGGAAATCCTTTAACACGAAACCTGAAGGGACTGACATATTTTTTCGTGTTAAAGAATATTAAAAAAAACATATTTTAACAAAATTACGCTTATTGGAGTATATTTTATTAACATAGTTATGCATATGTGCATGCATTTAACAAAAATGAATAAAACAAAAATATACACAAGAACATAATGAAGTTTAATGCTAAAGTATCAAATTTTTTGATAAACAAAACATTTATTGAGTTTTCAGAAAATAATGGATATTTTTCTTCGCATTGCTTTTTTTAGAATCTAATTGCCAACAAACTGTTCGATGTCGTGCATTTTGTTATTCATTTCACCATTGGAATGTGAGTCTAAATAACAGACACATAGCTTTTCATGATGTTCCTTATTTCGGATAACGTGGGAACAGGAGCTGCGTTATTCTTTTCTTTTCGTCGTCGGAATTTGCATCAATTAATTTTTTTTGAGCTTTGAATAAACTCCAAAATGCCTGCCATAATTGGTGCTGTGCACACATCATCAATGTCATCATCTATTGCTTCAAATTCCTCCTATGATACAATGGAACAGTTCTTTCTGGCTGCTTTTCCGTATTTTGTTCTTTCCCAGAAAGGAAATTTTTTCGTGCTAAGAGAAAGAAAATGCATGAAAATACACTGCTGGCCACCTTAAAAGCAACACTAAGAAAGACAAGAGATAGCACAACAAAATTTATTTTGTAGATAACATGTTGACTAAGTATTAAATGATTAAATTTATTGACTTATGTGAAGTGTGGTTCCTGCCACACTTCACAGAATCAGTAGCCAGAGTAGCCGCCATTGTTCGAGATCACCACTGCCACACGCCTCGGCATTGATTCAAAGAGACTTTGGTTGTGTTCTTGGGGTACAGCAGACCAAGCAGCTTCCACACGTTGCCAAAGTTGATCTAGTTTGGAAGCTGGGGTGTAATCTGGGTCAATCGTTGAGCAATTATGGACCACATGTTTTCAATCGGTGAAAGACCGGAGAGCGAGCCGGCCAGGGAAGCAATTCAATCTGGTGATTGACGAAGAACCTTTGGAAAATGCGTGCCACGTGTGGTCGCGCATTATTCTGTTGAAATATGGCTATGGCCAAGCCCTGAAGGTAAGGAAGGACAACTGGCTCCAACACCTCGACGATATAAAGTTTAAAGTACCGGCAATGCGTACTAGAAGAGTGCGAGAGTGATATCCAATACCGCCCCATACCATAATACCCGGTGCAGGACCAGTGTGGCGGTGCATAACGCAGCTGTTCAGCATCCTCTCTCCATGGTGTCTTCAGACTCGAATCCGACCATCGTGGTGTTGCAGACAGATGCGTGACTCGTCAGTAAAGACAACTTCATTCCATATTGCCGCGCACATATTTCTTTCATCACACCATTGGCGGCGGAGACGTCTGGGGTTCTGTGTCAAGGGTAGACCAAACAATGGACGTCTTGCGGACAGACCACTTTGCTGTAAACGACATCGAATGGTACGCGCAGACACTGAATCATGCGTTACAGACTCAATGTGCTGTGCTATGTTTCGTGATGTGACTGAGCGATCCGTTACTGCCATGCACACAATTTGCCTGCCCTCACGTGAAGTGGTGCACTGAGGTGAATGCGATCGACCACGTCGGTCCGTCGTACCCTCCTGCATCCAACGGTCACATATCCGCTATACAGTTGTTTGGTTTCGTCCAACACAATTACCGATTTCCCTGAAAGATAATCCACAATCTCGGTAGGCCACTATCTTTCCTCTATCGAACTCGAATACTTGATCAAAAGCTGATCGCTGTTTTCTACGAGACATAACTGATCGTTTTTGGATAAAAAACCGCAAGAAAAACACAATTGTCGAACTTTGAAATCGTTGATATCTCCAAGCTTCAAATAGCGCTTTGTGGTGGCGCCACAGGCGTGCGTGATGTGTGTCTGCGCTGAAATTCTAATCATTTGGATATCTCACCTCCGCTAATGCATGTTGTAAATTTCATGTTATTTGCGTGCTTCCTTCAGGGTGTTGCATTTAATGTGGCCAGCATTGTACATAGTAGCTTAGCGGGACCATTCTATTATTTCATCTTAACCGATATTTCATGTAAAGTGTTTTCACGTTAAACGTATTTCACTGTACTTTAAAGTTTAAATTTTCATTTTCAACATTTAATTTTGATTATTACGACAATTTTGAAACAGCCGTTTGTGTCAGGTGTACCGGTATGAAGGGAGCGTTAAGATACAAATGTGTGGATAAAGGACATTTGCTGTGAACGAGCCTTAATTCTTTTTTGGTTGGTATGCCATTTGTCAAACATATTTAATATACATCAAGTCATTGAACAAAGAGCATCATATTTTTTCATCGTGTTAAAAATGTTGAATTTTTTTACCAGAAAGTGATGATTTACGGAAAGCATTAGTTTTTTTGTTTTCATTTGAAGAAAAGTGCTGCAGAGTCGCATTGAATGCTTGTCGAGGCATATGGCTATCATGCTCTATCAGAAGCAACATGCAAAAGAAGTTTCAAACGGTTCAGACATAATGATTTTGATGTGAGAAAACGCGGAAGATCACCAAAAAAGTTTGATGACGCCAAATTGCAAGCAATATTGGATGAAGACGATGCTTTGAGTCAAAAGAAAATGGCGGCAATGTTAAATGTTGCACAATAAACAGTTTCTGACTGTTTAAAAACTATGGGAAAGATCCAAAAGTGGAAAAAATGGGTGTCACATGAATTGAATGAAAGCACAGATGGAAAACCGAAAAAGCACTAGTGAAATTTTGCTTCAAAGACACGAAAAAAAATTAGTTTTGCATCGAATTTTTACTGGCAATGAAGAATGGATTTATTTTAAGAATATTAAGCGAAAAAAATCATGGGTTAATCCAAGACAACCATCATTATCGACTGCAAAACCAAATCGATTCGGCAAGAAGGCAATGAATGCTCTGTGTTTGGTGGGATCAGAAAGGTGTGGTGTATCATGAGCTTCTGAAACCTGGTGTGTAACTGTTAATACTAATCACAACAGACAACAAATGATCAATTTGAACCATGCATTGATCGAAAAACGACCAGAATGGGCCAGAAGACACGGCAAAGTAATTCTCTTACACTACATTGCACCTGAACGCAAAGCAAAACCGGTTCAGGATACAATCAAAGCACTTGGCTGGGAGCTGCTACCTCTCCCGCCGTATTCACCAGACTTGGCCCCTTCCGACTACTACCGTTTGTTTTCATCGATGGGACACGCATTGGCTGAGCAGCACTTCGAATCTTACGAAGAAGTCGAAAATTGGGTGTCTGTTTGCTTCAAAAGGCGAACATTTCTATTGGCGTGGTATCCACAAATTGCCAGAAAGGTGGTCGGAATGTGTAGAAAGTAATGGTCAATACTTTGAATAAAATTTTTTACTTTAATATTCAAAGTTAGTGTTTCATTTTCAGAAAGAAAAACGCTCAATTCATACCGGTATACCTGGTATGTGTTGTTGAATGGGATTATAATAAAATATTCAGTTATATTAAGTGAAGAGTTCGATATTTACATTTTGTTAACTTCACAGCAAAAAAAAAAAAAAGATTAACTAAGTTTAAATTCTTTTTTTAATTTCATTACGAGGAGCAATAAAATTTCAAGTCTATCATCATCAAAAAATCTCTGTAGTCTCTTGAGGAATAAAAAAAGTTCCACTCATGTCCAAGTGGCCGCTAATAGCTTTTTAATTTGCTCATTGTGCTAGAAAAAAATCTTGAAAAGAGGTCACAGGATTTTAACACGCAAGTATTCGTTCGAAAATAGAAAATCTTTATTTTCTATATTAATACTTGACTTTCTAATGCATATTAAACAGGCAAATTACTCCCCGCGTTCAATTTGTACTATGTAAAGATAATACATTAAAATTAAACTTTTGAATTTCTGCTTAAAATAATGCCGATGGTGGTTTTCAATTATAGATTTACATTTGAGAATTAAAATGACATCTATTTAACACTTCGAGGAATATAAGTAATTAAGAAACAAAATGAATTTCTTCTTTATTATAATTGACTCCTTAGAATATCCCTAGAAATTTCTTGCTGAGGAAATTGTTTCCATGTGGCGACAGTTTTGTCGATAAGATTTAATTGTTGCAGTGTTTTTTATTGGTTAATCATTAAAATAAACATTGGTAGTGTGGTAATGAATATATTAATTTGAAAGAGTTCGTAAATGTAAATTTATAACTAAGTTATGAATTTTTAAATGCAAATTGATTAAGCTATTTCACAAAATATTAAAAATAGGGACTCAGTCTTAACACATTTTCAGATACAAAAGCAGTTTCACATGACAATTTGTGACTTAATTTTCCTACAGTGAATATTTTATTATTATATTTATTTCTCTATAATTTAATCTATTTTTTTCAGCTAAAATTTTTTTCGTATTTAATCTCTTTAATGGGAAGGAGGAATACGTAAAGGGAAATATTATGTATTTCCGGAATATTTCTAAATTTTTATAGTGCCTGATTATATGTGTTATAAACATATGGAGCTAAAATAATATCTGAATTTATGCATTGCTTTGTAAATTCAGGGGGAAAAAATACAGACATAAAACACTATTATTATCGCTTTCTCTAATTTTGTTTCCCAAATTTCGTGATTTCCGCAGATAGCTTTTAATGAATGATATATAATTAGCCAAAAAAAAAGAGATTTTCTTTAATTTATGTGTAAATAAATAATATTTAACCAATAAATTTTAGAATAACTCTTACACACAAACAAAGTTTTTAATAAAAGTGTACACTCCTGAACTGTATTAGATACATCAATCGGAGGATCAACGGTTTTCAAAAATTCATTCCTTTTAAAGTAAAATGGAAATACCTGTTAATATAGCATAAAATGCGCAGCACGTAAAGGATCTGTCAATGTCTCAGTTGCCATAGCAGTGGACTGTAGCTGGTTAAATGTGAGCATCCGTAGGTTGCGGGTTCAATTCCGGCTCAATGGAAGACACTTTTGAATGCATGCAAAAAATAATATGAAATAATTAATTTTGAAACAAGTAATATAAAAAAAAATTTTAAGCCAATTCCTACTAAGGTAAACAAATAAAAACATTTTATTTTAGTTACTTTTTATTAAATAATTACAATTAATATAAATATGTATATACATATGACACAGAATCACAATATTAAGTGACAATATATAAAGCGATTTTCCTTGCAATTTTCCATTTTCCTTTCTATATATGGTGTTGGACTATTTTTTTTGTTTGTTACTGTTTATTCATAAATTAAGTTTAATTATTCTAATAAAATAGTAGAGAAAAATAGAAAATACATTCTCAGAAATTTGGCCATCCCATGTGGGATTCGAACTCACTACCCTTGGATTAGAAGTCCAAAGCGCTATCCACTGCAATACAGGGACATAGCGAACGCTTTTCCTTTTTATATATGCTGTTGGACTACCATTTTTGTTTGTTACTATTTACTCATTTTTTAATTTAATTAATGAATTAATAATTGAAAAACCTTGATTAACATCAAGTGTCATCCACTACAAGTTTAAAAAAGTGTATTTGAACTTGAATAGATTAATAGGAAGTATTTTATTACGAGCAAGATATATATATATATATATATATATATATATTCACTCTCTCTCTCTCTCTCTCTCTATATATATATATATAGGGAGAGAGTGAACTAATGTAGGAATTGAAAAAAATTGTGATTCTCTGAAGGAGAGTGAGTTAAGTTTTATGAGAATTTTATTCTCACACTTGCTTTTGTCGTGAACTTCTTTTTGGAATATTTAAAGAATTTTGCACATTACTGAGAGAAGGTCTTAGAACACCCTTTCACCGATTGATATGTGTATTGGTTACTTAAAAGCTTTCTAAAGGATTATGTGAGATATTTTAAATCCATTAAAAATAAATAAATTGCACTTTCACTCGCCCTATCGGTTTACAGAAACGGTGTTTTTATGTTTTTAAATTAGTATTATTCTAGAAAAGACGGGGATTGCTTACAACTAGATCTTTTGGATTTTGTGCCATAAAGAGATAATTTAGATAGTTTTAAAAGATAAACCAGTTTAATATTAAAAAGGGAAAAACATGAACTCGAATGATAATGTTACATTTACTTAAAGGGAAAAAAAAGCTTAAACCTAAAAAATTTGAAGAATGTAGAACAAAGTTAATAAAATCTCTTTATTTCGCCAAATTTGTCTAAATTTTGATGAGTGTTTTTTAAAACTCAGGAATTAGAAAAGTTCTTTACAGAAAAGAACTAAAGTGCACCCGAAATATTTTCAAAATTTCTCTTATTTCCTTTTACCTAAAGTGTTAACATTTGTTCTGCATTAGATGTTTTGTCCAATCAAAACTTTTGAAACTGAATACAAAAATTTAAATTTGAACTTAAATTATACGGGATTTTCTTTGTCAAAGAGGGTGTTAGAAACATGAATTCGTGTGAAATCATCTGATTTCACACGAACAATTCTTACATATTTATTTTTTCTAAACATTGGTACATTTTTGGCTAAAAATTCGCAGTTATTATGTCTTAATTAGTTTAAGATATCTTCGATTAAATTGTTTATGGAATATTCTATTAGTTGCTAATGTAAGAAATGGTTTGATGTAATTTGGATCATAAAAGATATCATTTATACAAATAACGATTTATTTTATGCATATTATATTCACTAATTAAATCTTCGAATCAGTCAGTGTCACAAAGAATTTAAGATCAAACAGTCTATAAGTATTCTCAGAAAATTGTGCATTTAATATAAAAATTTCAGCAAAAATGTTTTAATCAATATAATTTAACCAGTGCTTCTCAAAGTTTCAAAATTTGCGACCCAATATTCAATCATTATTTTCATCGCCCCCCCATACAATAACATTGTATTGAACTGAATAATAATATATTTTGACGCTAAAGCTGCACAATACGACTTTAATCTCTTAGTGCCACCGTCGTGTATAAACGTCTCGCGCTCAGCCAGTGCGTTAATTGCCCCGAACGCATATATATATATACGTCTTTACGAAGTATGAACTTTTTTGTGCACTGCTATCTATAAAACTATTCCGAAGGCTTCGGAGTGCAATAAAAGGACATTGACAGGGTTTGCGACAGATTTACCTATTTCAGATGATTTGCTTATTTATTTCTTTTCAACCCCCTTCCCCCCAATACACCACATACACCACCTACGTGTTAAAAAATGGTGTGAATGGGGAGCGAATCGCGTAAATTTTAACTGGCATTTAAGGGATTAATTATAAACCGTACAAATTATCAAGATAAGTGTTAATTTTTGTATATAATTTTGTATATGTCAGGAACTTGGAGTCCCTGGTAATTATTAAACTTGTTCTTAATTTAGTGTTCTTAACTTAGATCTTAAATTAATTATAAAATATATTGCGCAGTATTGATATATTTAAAAGTGTATCATATCAGTTTAAATGTGTATTTTATATTTTATTAAGTAATAATATATATATTTTATTTGTTTATTTTGAGTAAAATAATAATTTTTTAAAATAATCTTTTGTTTTTGACTTTCCAATATACTAGCGCACCCCTCGTAGGGTTATCACGGTCCCCCCAGGGGAGCGCTTCCCACAGTTTGAGAAACGCTGAATCAAACTATCCCATTTATTAAAACATGAACATAAAAATAACATTCTTAAATGAGAAAAACAGTATAATTGGAATTGTTTTGATAATTTAGAATAGTGTTAAATTTTTTATTGGTTATGAAAGGATCTACTTGTACAATTTCATAAATTCCTGAGAAGACATTTTCAAAATCCAATTCAGAGAAATCAAATCAACTTCGAGATTTGCAACACTTTTCTCCTACTATATTGATAAGTAGGACGAGGAAAGTTGAATCTGAACCACGCATTGAAAATTTTATCTCCGAGAAGTTTGCAAAATGAAATAGTCTGGAAAATCCACATCCTTAATGTTCGCGAATGAAATACTCAACGAAAATTAACCTTAAAATCACGTACGGAGATTTTGTAAACTTTTCATGGTGGCTCTCTCAAGTAACTAAACTCCTTACAACCAGTAAAGAGAGAGAGATTACTTGGTTGATATTCATGGATAGGTGCAGTCAACTTATGCTTCTCTAAGTGATTTGACATTTGAAAAGATTTTTTGGAGTCTCAAAAAGTTTAGGTAAATAACTTTTTAAAGAAAGTTATGATTGATATAAGCTTGAGTTTTTCTAGAAAGACATAAATCATAACAGACTTGGGCTTAAGGTATCCGACTACTTGCGACAACTTTTTAAAAAAAATACGGATATGGAGATTCTTTTGTGGTTTTTAGATTTGTTTAGTATATTTTAAGAAAAATATGCTAAAATTAAGAAGAGTAAAAGAAATTATTTTTACTAAAATGGGAAAACATGGGTAAAAATGTACAAAAAATAACATAAACGCGGCCCATTCTGTACCAAAAGTTCATAAACAAATTTTCAATTTTTCAATTCTGATATGTTGCTATGTTATTCATTTTTGAAATGATTTTCACGATAAGAGATATTTTAATTTTTTAAAAGAAACTTGAGCACTTTATCTTAGTTATTCTATGAAATTGCTTCAAAAACAGTGATTATATTAACATAAGGAACTCTAAATTTTGTAATAAAACAGTTATTGATAAATCTTTTAGGTTAAAACACTTCTACTATTATACAAAACATGCACAAAAATATGCCAATTAATTATTTTTAAAACATTTTCATCAATCGCTGTTTTTGAGCCTTTAAAAAAACACACATTTCGAGTAAAACGTGTTTTAAAGTATGACATATCTTGCTTAAGTAATGCCATCTTTTTTTACTAAAACACTTGCAGTTTTTGCTGTAGTGAACGGAAAATAATAAACTTGGTATTTTTATAAAGCAAAAAGATGGTCTATAAAATAAAATCATAAGAAATTTGTCATTTTTTTTGGCAAAATTCACAATTTTAGAGGAGTCGGGCACCTTAAGCAGATTATTATCTCTTTTATGAAATCAAAATACATATATTATTTAGAAACTTAATAGAAATGTACATACAAATATTCCGCATTAATTCGAATCTAGCCGCGCCATCGATTCTAAGTTGCAATCCAAATCCTCAACACGTTAGCCGATATTTACGGGAAAAAATTAAAATGAGAATTAATAAAAAGGGAATAATTAATTTACTTTACCAGTATTAAAAACTTTTTAATACATATATACACCTGTAATAGCTTTAACAGTCAGTATCGTGCTTAGTTTCTCCTTTATAAAAAATTTTTGGTCTTTTAATCTGAAAAATATTTTGAGCCTTTTTTCACAAACTACAACCTTGTTTTAACAGATACGAATATCAGACTACGAATCCTGTGCGTCTGCAGTATCGCTCTGAGCTGTAATAGGATAGTTTTGGCTCACCTCATTGGATGATTGACATATTTTATCCCTTCTCTTGATTGTAAGATGCAACTTTATATTCACAGTCTAATTAATTTCGCCCATTAGGGTGTCATAAAAACAAAAACGTATACTATTTTGCTATGTTGGCGATCCCTGAACATATAGTGGTGACAATTTAAGGAATTTCTAGTAAATACCGGTATTTAAGCTTGTGAATACTGGTATTATAAAACTGTACAAATGACTCAAAATACCAGTATTCGGTATAGCGGCATACTTGTATTGAAATCCCTAGCTGTGGCTACTTGTATATTTAGAAGTTCGAGACTTAAAATGTAAGAAAAGTAAAAACGTTTTCAGGAAAGTGCATGATATGACATTCTGAAATAATATGAAAACAGAATATTAATTTAGAAATAAAGACAATTACTCTTTCTGGAAGCGTTTGAATTCAATTAAGGCTACCATCCATCAAAGGATCTTTTTTCATCCCTAAAACATTTAAAAAATCAATTTGTGAGGCGTCAATATCTATCCATTAACGCTACTCCTTAATTGCGTGCTTAAATTTTCACCTATAATCAATACTTTTTAATTACGAAAGTACCCTATTTGCTTTGAAAGGAGACAAAAGATTTCTCAGAACTAATCTCGAAAAAAATAAATTAGAATTCAATTGAAAAAGAGATCTTGATTGCAGTAATAAAATCAAAGGAATTACTTTTTCATATTAAGTTTAATTTCATGCTTTATGGCTTAAAAAAGAAATTTTACATTTGATAGGATTTTGAAATTCTGTAATTCTATTTAGTTAATATATATTGAATTTCTCTTTTCGACGAATTCGTAAGTAGATGAAGTAATTCACCAGTGGATACAAATTTACGACGGAGCTGAGACATTAATATATCAGAGGAAAAAGCGACAAGTCGAATCTATATGCAGACAGGTATCACGTATGGTAGATGGTAGGGCATGTGTGTATATGTAACATAATGTACTGAGCGAATTTTAGAAAGCTACATAGTTCGTTGAAGGTGTCTCTGAAAGCTGTTACACGAGACCCATATAGTTTAAAATGTGTAGTTGCTGCCTCAGTGTGATATGTCCAACAGGCAATCTTGTACAATAGGATATCTGAATAACATCAGAAGAGACCGAATAATTAGGAAGTTGTTAGAAGGTTGAAATATGATTAGAATAGTTGTAGTGTTTGGGATGACTCACGGCATCCTTTTACGTGTTTGGATAGCATTCCAAACGATAAGAACATCTGTTAGAGAGGCAAATAGTGGTTGTCCACGAGCAGCAACACCAGTGGAAGACACATATTATCCGACAAACAAGAATGTTCAGATGGTAAAACAGAGAGAGATATATGATAAAATATTGCAACAGAGTACTACTGATATTACGTAGTGACAACTTTACTTTCAGTAGGCGAGTTAAATTCTGGCTAAAGGTGGGAGATGGGACCGTATATAATTAAAAGCTGAATTTCTTTTTTGTCAGCGTCAAGTGGGTGTTTTCAGTATTCTATTCAATTGTGCTCGATGCAATTTTTTAGTAAAATTCTTTTTCATACTTTGGTATATGTATAGCGTGAATATATATGACGTGATATATATAACAAGGGCATATATATGACGTGATTTTAAAAGTACGACACCAAAGAGGAATGATCAGAAAGGGAAGGAACTCGGCAGACAGAAGCAACAATGAACAATAAGTGATGTTTATTTATAATGATTCCGAAACACAAAGGGAGAACAACGCCAGCTTAATAGGTCATAGGACTACCCTAGATGGCGATAGACGAAGCAACACGGCTAGGTACAAGGTCAATTATAGTGTGAACGTCATCCTGAAAGATGCGTGACTCTCTATTCTCTGCCAACCATTTGCCACAACTCATCTTTTGAGCGGGACTGTGGACATGCAAGTGGTTTCTAGTCGTGTTCCACATGTATTTGATTAATGAGAGGATATGGGACAATGGAGACCAAGAAAGCTCGTGCTCATCTTGCACAGCTTGTGGAGTGATGTGTACAGTGCGTAATCTGGCGTCATCGTGCTGGTAAACGGCATTGGATACCTCAAAAGAAAAGGGTAATGTCAACGGCCAAATAAATGATCCATGTATCGTTTCACCTGCAATCGTATGCGATGTCACCCCAAGCCATAATGCTTTGTGGTCACGGGATGAGGTCTTTGATGATCTAACAGGAAAAAAACCTCTCATCACGCCAACGCTACCTTCATATATGGCTACTGTGATTGAACAGAGGCGTAACTTGTCTGAGAGAACTCGAACTTGTATCATCCAATCACCCACGTAGCTCTAGTCGCAAACGCTATCGTCTGTACTGTGTGGTCGATTACCTTCTTCGTAACGGACGCCATGAGTTCAGACCCCTAACATCCAACCACCAGTTAATAGTTCTTTTCGATATTGGAATATCAAAGGTGTCTTATAGAGGATTAGAAAGGAGGTAAAAGGGGCTTGCGAAGCCGCAACCGCTTGTTGGAGGATGCTCTCATCCAGGCGTATTGATATCGCTATGACCACACCACTGTCCTTCAGATTTGCCAATTTTGCTACAGCAGATGCACATGGACGTGTCTAGATGGGTATCAGCTAAAATCTAACGTGTGAACCAACCTTTCCTTCTCAACCTGATCACCTTGTCCCTTTTAAAATCATCTGTCTACTGGAATTGCCTCCATTGATTTCTATCTGACGTTTTCTGTCATTGCATGTGTCCTTTGAGACAAGATTATTCCTGGCATAAATAACGGTGCTGATATTTCCCATTCTGGAGATTCCTACAACGTGTTACTGAAAGTCATGTATTACGTATTATTTGCATTATTCAGTGAGATGCACCTACCCTGAATTTTCTGGAAACTTTTTTTTGTATTGCAATATAAAGTAGTACGTTCAAATTATATATATTTTAACAGATTGTAATGGTCTTGCCTGCGCGTCTAAAGGTGTGGAATAAAGGGAAGGAAGACTAGCTATGTTCTAAATCACTTAATGTATTTACAGCCCAAACCACAACGCAAGTTTGATCAATTAAAGCTAAGAGATGCACTCAATTAATAAATATGAAGGCAATAAGCAAGGTATGTGAGATATGAGAAGACTTTAAATATTCAAGTACACTTACTTAATTCAATAGCTCTGACTTCTTAGTTATCTAATCTAGATTCAATCTCAAGTGACAGATCGTCACCTTAAGTAATACAATTATCAATTACTAAATATCCATGCCTCACAATCAATATGATTAATCACTGCTCCGTTAGCAGTTTATCTTTTCCCTCACTCTAACCTGAAAGCCTAGACAATATATAGAAGTCATAATTTGCATGATCACGTTCTCTTCTTCGGAGAAAGCTTTCTAATAAAATAATTTTTAAGGACCGAAAATCCTCCAAGAGGACTGTTAGTGCAAAATCGCGGATAGAGCCGTCACAAGATAATTAAATTGTAGTTTTTTCTATATTTCTTTTTACGCTGTCTTTTCTTAAAATTATCATGATCAAATTATGATTTTTTTTACTTATTGTGTGTGCTACTTTCGTTGATAAGGTCAGTAAAATATCAAAATACAAATAAAAACCATATTGATGTAAATTCTGGTTCACTTCCAAGGAAATATGAAAAAGTAGACGTACAGGAATACAATAAAGAAATGAAGTGATTAATTTCAACAAAATACTTTCTTTATGTTTATTCTTTTCTATTTGATGAATTGGTCTTCCGCCAAAAATGCAAATCTCAAAAGCCTTTTTTAAAAATTCAAATATGATTTTTAAAAGAGCGATGAAAGAGAAAGATGATTGGAAAATGTAAAATATTGTTCACGAATGCATTAGAATTAGAACTTGTGCAATTTTCTTCCAGTTTTGGAAGGAAATTTAGCTCTCTTTATGCTAGTAATATATAATACATTTGGAGATATATTTGATTCAAAATTAAACCCAATCTCTTCTCATTCAAATATTGAATACTCTTTAAAAAAAAAATTATTTTTTTAGTAAAATTTTTAATAAAAAAGAAAAAAAGCAGTCTTTAGATGTAATTCATTTTTACATATTGATAATTTGTTCAGATTAGTATGTTCAATATTTTATATACCGAAATTATATTTATATACTGACCACCACAATACATATTTGATTCTTCTGTAAATAACTGAAGAACCATGATAGAAAATAGATTTCGGTAATGGTTCTGATAAAATACAGGAACAGTTTTTAAATGAGAAATAGAAAAGACCACCTTTTAAATCTACAAAAGAAGTTTTACAAAACTAACTTCAAAATGTAAATATTAGGGATTTGAACTCAAGCGGGGAGATTGGAGGTGGAGTTTCGTAAAAGATATTAAAGAAAATCTTAAAAAATAGAAGGGTTGTAAGAAACTTTTTAAAGTTTGAACATTTACAAAAATATAATTGATTAAATTTAATGCTCATCTGCTACTCAAAAGCTTGATAGAGATAAAAGACTGACTTTTGGAACTTTTGAAGTGATAGCTCAATAGAGACGCACAGAGACGTCTTAAGGAATGGACCAACTGTGTCCGGGCTTAGGGCCTCGGCCTCTTTCATTGGGGTTTCCTTGTTCTCAACTCAGCATTTATAATATCATGATCCGAATAATTTTAGCCTTCAAATGTTATATAGGGAAAAACTCCAAAAAACTGGGAATCTCGAATTATATGCCAACTGGCAACAGTGGAAATAATGCTTTATTTTGTGATGATCGTCGTCCATGTCTAGGCTTAAGCCTACCACCAAACATGGTTCATGGCCGCATCATCAAAATTCAGAGAAGAAATGCTGACCACGCTTCTGTCTTCAGAACGGAGCTAATAGCTATCATGTGGGGTCTTTCATTAATTAACAGTATATAAGATCAAGTTTTTTTTGAAATTTGGATCCTGACTGACAGCCGATACTCCGTCCAACATTTATTGAATTGGCCATCTATCGGTGACAGCACCAGTAGGAGTATTCTACACCTTTTTAAGCAGCTTTCAGATCGGCACCCTATCCATTTACAGTGGGTCCCTTCTCATGTAGGCCTGTCCGGGAACGAAGAAGTGGATGACTTTGCGAGGGAGGCTGCCAGCGCTCCTGTGGATCCGGAAGACCTCATGATTCTTACATTGACCGAGATCTACTCCAGGGCTAAATAATTAATATGTAGAGAACCTGGGTTGTCCCTCCTGTACACCTATGGTATATTCAATGACATCCTGGATCTGAAATATCATTCAAGGGTTCCAGATCTTATCAGACGGCATTCTCGCAATTTTCGACTGGTCACCTTAGGTGCATGAATTTTGAAGGTGGCAAAAGAAGCTTCCCAATTTCCACCAAATGTGACACCAGTCCTTTTTCTCCTCAGCACATTCTGCAATGTCTGGGGTTTTCCTGTGAGGAAACTGTTGCTTTCCCCCTGCTGGTCTTAGACTTTGTGCAGATTTATAGGCTCATGGTTATGGTCTAGTTTCATTAGACCAGATGGAGATTAGTCCCCCCACCTCCACCATCAGTAATCAAGATGATCCATTAGATAACCTTTTTAAATGGCAGTCAGTCAAGCTGGTTTGTACCCAGGTTTATGAGATTGTGAGTTCCAACTTTAAAGCTCACAGGCTCACACATTAAAACCAAAACATATACAAGATAATGCACAAATAAAAATAATAATATAAAGCACCAATTTGTTGAACTTATTTTATTTTTCTGAAATAAATACAAATTTTTAACAAACCCAGTGGCGTAACGTATACCCCCGCAACACAACAACACACGCGGGGGTGGGGAAGGGGGCCAGGTTTCTAAGGGCCCAAAGTCTGACTGCCACCAAATACTATCCTTTGTAAAATCTAACTTGGGGACCCAAAACTGACTTTGCAGGGGAGGGGGGTAAATGTTCTTCGTTACGCCACTGAATAAATTGAACATAATTAAACATGTAATGATAAATTAAATGCCATATACTATTAGTAAAGATCCCAATATTCGAGCAAAAATAATATTTCAGGCTAATGTGCTGCAATCTACTTAGCACCTTCAGAATTTTAAATAAACAAATATAATTAAAATTACATGAGCACACACACGATTGACAAACTTTCAAATATATTAAATCGAGAAAAATCAGAATTCAATGAAAAATTCTACTTAAAACACACACACACGATTTCTACTTAAAATAAAATTTCATTTTGTAATAAGTGACTTAATGAGTATCACGAGAATATAGATTTTAATCAAATACTACTTAACATGGTAATTAGATGTAACAGTTTAATATTATTTTTCAAGTGCCCAGCGATGATGTTAAAAGATATTGATTTCCCCACTCTTTCATAATCTTTTCAAATTTTAATTTCCTTCTCTACTAATAAAGTCCAACACACGCTATTGATTAGTGGTCTTTGCTTAATTAAATAGTCTTGAGATCAATTGGAGATTTAGAATGTAACGTTTCTTAAAAAGAATGAAGAAGTTAATATATATATTTTAAATTATTTTGTTAGTTTGTTGCGATAGGTTTTGTGTTAACCTTATTTAAAAAAATCACTGTTTCTACTTGCTTATTTACTCAAGCTCTGATTTTGACAATTATATATTAAGAATATTTTTAATAAGAATACATTATTTATTAGTTTGCATCTTTTATTGAAAATACTTAGGTTCTTTATAATGTTTTTCAGGTTTTTTAAGAATAATCCATAGTTAACCCCTTAAATGGTTTGCCCGTACACCGTACGGATAACCGTAACCTCCCAGCAACCAGTTTGCCCTTAGGCTGTACTGGCAGTGAGGTTTCTTTCTTTCTATCTTTAATTTGCACATATTTTTAATTTTCATAGTGAGATTATTAGTAATAGTGTTTTTTAGAGATGCAGTTTCGTCCATGGTGCTGAAAT
>BMAO01023335.1:0-20808 GCA_019973975.1 Trichonephila clavata | reverse complement strand
TACTTGAAACCTTAGTTAAAAGTCTCATTTTTTTTAAACAAGAAGAAAAATTGCTCTTTGTTTCTTGATATTTCATTTACGCAATTTTAATTCGTTTCTTCACTAGATCTAGTACAAACTTAATTAAAAAGAATAAACTTTTTCTTGAATTCTTTTTGCTGTACTTGCGATGTCTTTTTAAAATTGTCTTTTTCGCGAGTTCTGCGTATTCTTTGTGAATTACTGAATGTTAATGCGTAAAAAATTTTTTAATAACATTTTATTTCCAATTCGGTTTTTGGACAAAACAACCGACACAATGTGTTAAACAGAAAATTAACAAATAAGCGTAGCAATCTTCGTCGATTAAAAAAAAGACACTCGCATTAGTAATTTAAAAGCCAACTAATTGTTAATTAATTTCAAATTGTAATCTTTTTTTTTGTTACTGTAGATGGGCAGTGAAAAAATCTGTTTAGTGATCAAATAAATGTTGCACTCTTAATAGATACTTCAATTTATAACGATAAAATAAGATACATGTTTTCCTAGCTTTGTTTAGAAGTGCGGGAAAAAAATGAATTCAGCATTTGAGCTGGAGTAATAAAAATCAATTATTTCACAAACGATCAGCATTAATACAAATTAAGAACACAATTTACAAAACAAAAATCAATGTTGCTTGTCTAAAATTGCATATATATGTTACCGTTAAAGTCGTTAAATCCGTGATTTCATCAAGTGGCTAAGTATTTCCTGAAATAACCAAATAAGTCAGTTAAAGTATGTAAATTTTTTGAATTCTACGATTTAGCTGGTATTCTATAGAATATCGATTACTTGACCGTTTAAAGTATGAAATTACGGCGAAAGTTCTTTGAACCGGTTCTAACTGCTCTTAGTCAGTTTTGAACAGCATATAGCAATGACGTGAAAAAACATTTATGTACTCAGACATTAAATGCAATCAATAAAGGAAAAACTTAACATAAATTATATCCAGCGTTATTAGCCTGGCACCTTCAAGCTGGGAGAGTTACATTCACAGTACAGAATGTTGTAAACAAAACAAAGTATCTACTTACATAAGCGTTTAGACGCCCTCTGACGGTTACAAAGAGAATTCGTTAGGAAATTCTCAACAAAGTGTGTGTGTATACCCTCATTCCATTGGTTTTAAAACGTAGAATTTGTACGGTGTATTTACAGGGTGTATTTACGAATAAATATTCTTGTCAACCTGTTTTCAAACAATGCTTTCTGCTGAAAAGAGATACCAACCTGTAAATACGAAAGATTTAAATCAAGCGATATTGAATCTTTATTAAATAAGCATGAGTCAAAGGAAGACAGTGCTGCACTTACTCGAGAAAAACTATTATTTGATAGCAGAAGTAGAAAATCCTTAAACAGCACAAAAAAGTACCACGCGACAATTTTACTCCAGTGTTATGATATCCTTGAATTTAAGGAAGTACTGAAGTTAATTGTGAAGTAGCAGATGCAAAATTTATTCTTTTACCGCCTTTCTGTTTAAATAAATAGCAATAAATGGGCTATGTCATCTGTACTTTCCCTTATTATTTATCAATTCATCATCCACAAAAGGAACGAAATATATTTTTCTAGAGGTTGGAGATATTTATGATCAATTAATTTATAAACTAACTTCGACATTGTATATTTCACTTTAACCGTCCATCATTAGTGATTTAATGGAAATACTAGGTAATGTATTGTATTTTTTCATCTATTACATACTTTAAGTGACTTGTTTATTTATTTCATGAAATACTTAGTTATTCTATGAAATAACTGAATTATACACACACACACACTTACAAAATACTTTAACGTTAACGTATGGACATATATTAGAAGCAAAACTCTCTAAAAGTGACTGAGGCTCTACAACAGCAAAAGAAAAAAAATCGGTAATGCATTGGCCTATATCTGGCCTTGATGTAAGCTGTCTTCCGATGGGGAGTTTCTCTAATCATAACACCTGTTGTTAATCTGTGCACCTGGCGGCATCTAAAGGGGTATCCCACTACTGTCTTAGATGCCTCCAGATACGTCTTCCTAGATCATAGGGGACTCAATTCAAAGAGGGAATCCACACTGTGGAAGTAATTTACTCCAATCTGTTCGATTCTAGGTCAAATGCTTCCGGGTGTTAAATGAGTTTGACGTTATGTAACTGAAAGTGTCAGTCAGCGAAATGACTTGCGTGACCTCAGCATGTCGAAGTGTGGGTGTACACAAATTACACTCCAGATTACCGTTAACCCCTTAACTACAGATTAAAAGTCAAGCGATTGGCTCCCAATTGCCTTCACATAGACCTGTATATACGGTGTATTAAGGAGGGGGGGGGAGACACAAATAATCAGATTTTTCTCTGAAAAAAAGTAAATACTTCACACAATCACTGCTAAGATCATTTTATTGCATTGCAAAGCCTCTTCGGAATAGTTTTACTGATAGCAACGCAAAGATAAGAATCGTACCTAGGAAGGATGGATATATACGTCAGGGGATAACTTGGATATGAACACCGGTGGAACTTAAAGGGTTAAGGACGCATACGTGTCTGTAATGCTGATCCAAACATCACTTTCTCTTCGCGTTTTGTCCTCACTTACGACAGACTGCTGCATTCTTAACGCTTTATCCAGCCATAGTTTCACACATTGCTGCCAACAAAAATGTTGAGTGATCCTACGTCTTTTGTAGCACCCTTAAAAGCACTGTACATCTACACCTCGTCAAATGGGAACCTATCACATATAATGGTTAATGGCTTTACCACTGTAAAAGCCGTGGAAATTTTATCGCCTCTTCTGCTCTAAAGTATATAACAGAAGTGGTAAGCCATTACGCCGTTAGAAGCCATATTATTTAGGCAATAATAAAGGATCTCGAAGGAAAAAAAATCACTCCACAAAAATTGGCAAAACAATAACAAGTTTAATACTAAACTACCACAGTGCAAGTTTGAAAAACGACACCCCACAATCTTACTTTGGTAACTTTTTTTTTCTAATGGAACTGCGAATTGACAATTTACCATTGTACATCCCCCGGAGCTGTATCACTCTTTAGTGTGGCTCAATATAGGTGAATATCGAAAGCCACATATAATTTGACGCCCAGTTTCCTTCCAGACGGAGGCACCTAAAACTCTGACGATGCGGAATTGTACTAAGTTTAAATTTTGCCGAGATCACCCAAGCCAAACAGGCAATCTAGGATCTTTAACATGCCGCATAATCATACAACACGGACGCTGTCATTTTTTTGTATAATGAAAATCCGTTGAGTTGGGCCGGAGACTTAAGAGAGCATTATTAGTAAGAAAAAAAGTTTTGTGTAAAGATCAGGTGATATACATTCAGTAGCCTTGATGTTTAGCGCTAAGTGAGGTTCTATAACTTGAAATATACAATAGTAAGCAATGAAACTACATTTTTACCTTTCTATCTTTAGCTTAGTTGATTTTCAAGTTGTCCTTACTTAAATAAGGAAATTTCAGTAAATACAAAGATATATCTTTCATGAAGATTTATAAGTTATTCAAGAAGTGTTCAAGTTCGCCAAACATTCTAATATCAAATCTCAAATGTTCTTTCTCAATTATTACAAATGGAAAAATAAAAGCTTTTAACTATTAGAATGAATAGGACAAAGCAATCAGAACGACACAAATTTTGGATGAACACGCTTTTTACATGATAAAGACAAGACAGAGACTCAAAGCTAAAGTGTGCATTCATCAGTTGACATAAGCAAGCGATTGCAGCGTCGCTGCTCTAAAAGTTTCAACAAGAAGGACTAAAAGGCCTAAATTCTATGCCGTAATGAAAAGAAAGACTTTGGAATTTCCTGATATGGAATAATTTTTATCTTTTTCCCTGCTACCCTCAGATACAGTAATAGTTTAATCACAACTGGTTTTTATTCAAATCCAATATTTTAAAAATCGGTTTTATTCAGCGAGCAAACTATACGTCTCTCGCTGTGAGAAAAAAAGATGCCCAAGTAAAGTCTAAGTGGCTTTACCACTTATAGTCCAGTCATATTAGGGTTTCGCTGCGGAATGAGAGATAATAAGCTGAAAACTCGTATATACCTTTATTTTGGCATTCTAAAAGTTGTCTCAAAAGTCTCATAAAATCTCGTGTCCGCGTCTTAAGATATTCAAGGTCAAAGGTAAAAAATTCGGTTTTTTTGCAAATATCTCGTTTCCTATGGCTTTAATGTTATTTACATTTATTAATAATATTGCAGAGAATAAAATTTTCTATAATTTCAATTGAAACACTTTTTTATACATCAAACCGTTTTTTGAGATAGAGGGCGCTGAATGCTCAGCGCTTAGTTATCTTCAGCAGAATGCAAGGTCGACCGTAAGTCACATGATATAATACGCTGTATATGGTCTATTAACCTTAAAAATATACATAGTTATGAACATTTGGCCTTTTTATTAATTATTACATTACATTTAGTAATATATTTCATTAAACAAGTATATGTTTCTTTTATAACTAACTTTTGAACTACACTGTTCGTGTAGTTCAAAAGTTGACAGATATGCTTATATTCTATTATATGTACTAGTTACATTTAAAGTAGAAAAAAATAAAGTTAGTAATTTTTAATTATATTTTTACTTAGAGAGAGAGAGAGAGAAATATCGTTTTATACAATTATTACAATTGAAATTCGGATGTAAAGAGGTTTTACAAAAATTTTAATTATAAGACGAACATGAATGTTAATTTTTTACCTCTTATTCTTCAGTGTCTTTCGATCACTCGAAAATTTGCAATTCATTCTCATTATTTTCGTTGTCAAGGATATTTTTCTCCAAATCTTGAAGGATTTCGGAATCAAAAGTAAAATTTTCATCGAGATCGCTCTCGTATCGTGAAGCATTGAAACAAGCTTGCCCATTACACTGGCCACAAGCTGAAGAACATTGAAACCCCGATTTCCTACATCCACAGCGTAAACCACAACCATTTTTGCAGTTGCAAAATATGGTATTGAGTAATTCATCTGGAGCAGGCACTAATATTGTCGTAATCGGTTCCAAGAATTCATTCTGCAGAATCCAACCCCATTCCTGGGGTTTTAAATCATTCCCTAGCCAAGTTTGGACTTGATAATATACACGGCTAATGTGTTGCTGAGCCGCTGCACTTGTTGGTGGAAGATTGGATAACTGCACGGGTTTGTTGAGCTTTGTTGACTTGATGAATTGAGTGTGTGTGTGTGTGTGTGTGTGTTGTATCGTAGATTATCAATACTGTTCTCAGATTTTGGAGCATTGTATATCGCCAACAAGACTCGTAATCCATTTTCATGTGATGTTTGTACAGGACAGTTTTCTTCTTGGAATACTTGAGCTAGTTAATCCAAGTTCGGAAGATTCTCTAATATTCTAATGAAAGTTTCCCCCTTTTTTTAAAAAGTGCAGATGTTGTATCATAGCCACTAAATGCATGCAGAAACAAAATATGCTTTTTACAATGAGGATATTTATCAAAACTTTTGGAAAAGTATATTTGAGTTTTAACATTCCCTTTGCCAACTTTTTTAAAGAACACTTCTTTTTGATGCGCTTGAGTACGTCAATTAAAATGACGAGCAAATCAATATCTCCTCCTACTATGACGGCAGTCCTGTGATGTTCCGATTCTCCAATAGCTGTTTTTATGATAAGAACATCTGCATCATTTTTGGCCTGTTTTATTGTGATATCTACAGATTCTAATTTCCCAATCAACATGTTAATAAAAACAATTTTATTACATAGATTCGACAAAAAATTCTCTTGGCTAATTGATACTATCATTGTTTCGTCGAAACAAACATCATTATATTTTGATAAAGCAGGAGTTCTTCTTGGCTGTTCCATTGCTTTTATGTTTTTGCTATAGTCCGAGTATCCATCAAATACTACTACAAATTCAGAACCATAATGTTTTTGTAAATATTTTACGTATTTATCTAAAATTATTGAAAAAGTATCGTCTTTACTCCATACGATGCGATGCAAAAGAAACCCACCATCGATAATGTATGTTACATTATTTTCGTCGAGGTCAAAATCTACAGGAGTCATAATGTCGCTTTAGTGGTTTTTCTCATGCCATCATTATCAAATAAAGTTGATGGATATGGACTTAGTTCATATTGGAGATATTCTTGAAGATTACGTTCAAACTGTTTGCTTACAGTTTTTCTTTGGAAGAGTAGCAATGAATCAATTGAAACTCTACAACCGTTAATTTTGACAGATTTGTTGACAATCGAAAGCGGTAAAACCTTATCGGGTCGTTTTAACTTTATTTCATTAAATTTTAAACCAGTTATCTTTACCATTGATTGTAATACGATTTCATGGGCTTTGTGACAGTTAATTTGATCATTTCCAACTGTTACAGAAGCTAAAGGTACCAATTGTTGCGTATTTTGAAAGGGATTATGAAGTGTAAGCCATTCAACTAGTTTACTTACATCAGTATTATCTCTTTTTACTATTGAATCCTTAGCATCAACGTGTTGTTCAGTAGAGTCTAAAGAAATTGGACAAAACCTCTCCATCTCGTCACAAATTGTATTTGTAGCGTACATAGCAAACACCCCTTTACATAAAACACTTTCTTGCGTACTTCGACCACGAGATACTCCCCCTTCTGTCTTCATAGATTTCATTAGACTTTGTTCAATAACCCTATCTGTCCATGTACCAGAATTAAATTTCTCTGTTCATTTCACGGTGAAGAATCCATTTTTAAAGTTCTTAAAAGTCTGTCCATCCATTTTATTTTCTAAATCGTTCATATCTTGAAGGTATAAATGTGCAGACTTCGCATATGAAAAATGACCACTAGCGTGAAAATATGGCAGCATTCTTCGTACAGCATTAAGATGTTCTTTGAAAAGTCCCAGTTTTTCAGCGCGAATAAAGTCGAGTGCTATTGATACTATTTCGAAATATTGTACCCATAATTGTGCTGTAGGACTTCGAGCTTTTAATTCATTCAATTTATTCCGAAATTGATCTATAAATAAGTTTGAATTGCCTACACACCCTTCAATGCCTTCATAGAAAACATTTCGGCAATTGATTTGTTCAGTTAACTCATTTAACACGCAATCTTCAATCTTCATGTCTTCGAAGATTATCATTGACAATACAAGCCGTAACAATGTATGACCTCTGATACTTCTTGAATAAGCGTGACCATTCAACATTTTGTCGACTGAATTCGTAGCATATATTTTACCTAGAGCTTCTTTGAGTCCACTTCCATGCATTATATATCCCATCGATCCAAGAAAGGACATGAGTATACGAAATCCTCCTAATTTAACAACTATCTTACATAATTCTGAGTTAGCATCCGACGCAGCTACTATTTCACGTGCTTTAGAGTAGAGAGGTTGATCAAAAGTAATTAAACACTTTTTTGGCCATGTAACTTGGCAATATTTGCAGCGCAATGTAAAGTAGTATAAATTGTGTCTACGTTACTGGCAGGATGATCAATAAAAGGAAGAAACATGACCTGAGAAGTAGAAAAATCCTTATTATTTTTAGTGAGCTGTTCGAGTAAGCCATTCCACCCAGATAATGATGAAATATTCTTCCACTTTCCGTATAACCACAAAAAATCAATACCTTTTAAATTCTTTTCTGTTAATGCTTGATCACCATGTAGATTTTTGACTTGAAATTTGCTGTATCCAGGTACAATTGGTTTTTCATATGCTAGAAGAGACGCGTGTGATACTGCTGCTAACTCTTTTGCACATGGTTTGGTTGTATATTTTTGTATATGGTCATTGTAAAGAACAGCATCTTTTGGAGTAACAATCTTAATCATCCCCATAATATGGAGAATATTATTACCATCAAGAGTATAGACATTTGTATCAGCATTGTCCCCAACATATTGAACTAGCACCCCTGATTTCGATGATAAAATACGAGGTTGTGGATGGTAAACTGCTGAAATTTCGTACTGTACAGTATTACAATACGAAGCTGCAAAACCCAAGCTATATAACACTTCTATAAGTCTTTTAGATCCATATCTTCTATGAAGAAACACAGAAAGGCTTAATAGTAGCTGTGATGAAAATGATCGTTCTCGTAATGTAGCCATTATTGCATGACTTATTGATGCGCCTTTTGTTTTTAAATAAGCTATTTTTCCTTTTCTGTTTTTCATTATGACTTCTCGTAAGAAATGCAATAAACTTTTTGGTATATCTTGATTTACATCGTCCAACGTTTTACTTGGAGGTGGATAAGACTTGGTTTCAACGGCAAATGACCCAATGTCTCCACGAATAATAGCTGCTGCAGCTTCTACAATTCGCAACCGATCTACCAATTCCGGATCCCTTTTTTATTATCATACCTAGCTTTTGATAATATATTAGCTTGTGTATTACGAAAAGATATGATTGTAAAAGATCTTACTTTTGTCGTAATTATTATATTCGTTAAATATTTTTGTTAAAGTCTCGTAAAATTATAGTTTTATCATCTGGTACATACCCCGTCAGGACATCTATGAGCTCTTTCAATGTTAATTGGGAATCGTCGTGATTTTCGATGTAATTAAAAATCTCTGCCATAGCTTCTGAGACTTAACTATCTTGGCGAGACTTCTTTTCAGTAGATGGTATCTGATTTAAGAAATTAGTGTAGCAGAAGTATGATATTTTGCTTCAGAAGTGATCAAATCATACTCACAAAGTATAGGATCTTTCACTAATTCTCCTATAGAATCACCACGTTCTTCTGCTTTTTTTAAGACATTGTCTTTAAACTCGAGTACTCACTTTACTGATCTTGCGCCTGTACTTCTCTTTTTTTTAGTTTCTGTTACTTCATCAGCTACTTGACCACAAAATAAACAGAGCTTTTTGAAATCAAACGCTTCATTTCTTCTTTTACGAGGGACACTAGGTGATGATAAAGGCTCACTGTTTTCAATGCGTCGTTTCGATGCTGCAATAGAATTTTTACTAATGTACACTTTTCGGCACTCGGTATGAACATTCACGGAGGTTGAAGAATTTAAAAAATCAATGTGACCGTATTTTCGTTCGATACTTGCAGCTCTCAAAGTTTTTAAACCACGCACTACATTAACAGGATAAGCTTGTGATAGTGATTCATTACATATAAAACATAAATCAGACAAAACTCTCAAAATTTTACGTCCGTCGTAGCTAAAATACAATTTAAAAGTAACGAATAAACGTGGCTAGTAGAAACTGAATTGTTGAAAAGGAAATCGGTCTTTATTATTTAGCTAAACATGTGTCCATCAACTAGCTATAAACTAAACGTATATTAGGTGTGTATAAGAATGTACGTGCATAAGAATGTAAAGTGCCCTCTAGCGCTCATAAACATTCAGTGTATCCTTAGACTCCAACGAGAGAGGAGTCGAATCGAGACGAGACATTTTAACAAACAACAGTCCATTGGAAATTGAGGGAGACTCTCCTTTATTTGAGTATTTTACCATGTTTTTATTACGTCTGTCAGGGTGGAATTTTGTAATTCATTTTAAACTAACTTCCCGATGAGCAAGAGACTTGAAATTTGGACCATAGCTCAGAAGTGGATGACAATGCATGAAAATATGCTTTTTAGTTCGTTATAAAAACATCGTACATTAAAATTGTTTTTTATTCTTAGATCATGTTTTCTTTGAGGTAACTAAGCTATCAATAGGGGTCAGCAGGTCTAGGCATAATCTGCACAAAGGGAAACAAATTCGAAGGTTTATCATTTCAAACTAATTGTATTTCATTTTTCTTCTTAAAATGTAATTAGCATATATTAAAATATAATTAAAGTAAGTCTATAGTTTCAGTTAACTGTTTTTCAATTACACGAATAGATGCGGAATATTAAAAAATATACTTGATTAATGAAAACTATTACTAAATGTAATGTAATAATTAATAAAAAATGCCAATTGTTCATAACTATATATATTTTTAAGGTTTATAGACTTTATAAGGCGTATTATATCATGTGACTAATTGTTGACCTTGCATTTTGCTGTAGATAGCCAACCATTGCGGGTTCAGCGCCTTCGATTTCAAAAACGGTTTGATGTATAAAAAAATGTTTCAATTAAAGTTATAGAAAATTTTATTCTCTGCAATATTTATAATAAATGTAAATAGCTTTAAGGACATAGGAAACGAGATATTTGCAAAAAAAACCCGAATTTGTTTACCTTTGACCTCGAATATCTTAAGACGCGGACACGAGATTTTATGAGACTTTTGAGACAACATTTAGAGTGACAAAATAAAGGTCTATACAAGTTTTCAGCTTATTATCTCTCTTTCCGCAGTTGACCCTTTTTTTTTTTTGACTAAGATGACTTGGCTATTATGTCCGGATGTGTTAAGTACTTTTCCTAGTTTATGGCTTATACTTGAAAGTTAAGGGATGGCATATGAGGTTATTAAAAAATATGATCTGGAATTAGAAGTGTTCTGTTTGGAGCATCCGTTCGGAGAAAGAATTGGGTGATTAATTTAAGACTTTAAGATGTAACGGATAATAATAGTTAAGCGATATATAGGGAATTTACTTGTCTTTACATACGCATATATATATATATATATATGTGTGTGTGTTTGTGTATGTGTGTAAGTTTTATAATTCAATAATATTCTGGAAATTTATAAACTGAACGTATTAAATTTATTTTAATTTCAGAGGATTAAAGAAGCAGCCTTTGTATCTAATAAGATATAATGATTCTATAGTATATTAGGGAATAAATCTAGATGTAAATATTAGTATACATAATAAATAATTAAGAATATAGTGTGAATAATCTAGTAAAATTCGTAGATAACCATACAATAATTGAGCTAAAATACGCATATGAAATAGTTTTGATTGTATATGGCTCTGGATATATTAGACTTTTCATAGAAAGAGTATTCATTTAAATAAAATACGATATATAATTATGGAATCAATATATTGAAGTAAATATTACAAGACCGAAAGGAAATGTAAACAATACATTGTACATGTCAGATTGATTGATTTTTTAATTAATGGCACACTCTGAAGCAAAAATAGGGTTGTTGGCGATAGGCGTCGTAATTTTTAACCACATTCAAATGATGTGATATACGCGCGCGCGCTGTAATCCCTCTCTGCATATATCCACATCACAATAATTTTTTAGGACAATTAATCTGGATGACATTAAACATGCGTCGATTCCTCTTTGAAACACTAGTGGCGCTCGTATGGACCAAGTGGACCCGTGTGAGTGAGTGAATATTAACGTCGCACTCTTCAGCTATACACGAGGGCTTTTGGAGACGGACCTCGTAAATTTGGACGATGGTCAAGTGACGAAGACGCAACTGAGCTAGCATCTTCTCTCCTAACTACCACGCCAACGGGAGGACGTTTGAACTCTCGACAGATTTAACATGCATTATTCCCCTATACGACGGGTCTTTAGTGGTACTGGGCTCGAACTCGCGACATGCCAGTCATGATCCGATATCTGGACCACTCGGCTACCACGACCACAACTGGACCAGGACTTCATATCGTTATCAACTATGTTTCGATAAGATCGTGATCCAAATAATTTTAACTGTCAAATTGTCACCGAAAATATGGAAAACGTTTCTCGAAAAGTTGCAGTCGATCAAGTTGGTTTATACCTATGTTTGTTTGATTGTGAGTCCCGTGACTTTTTTTGCTACAGATTAAGTTTGTTACACAGTTAAACAACTTATGTTCTATAGTATTTTCTTAATATGATCGCAGTTATATAGAGCTTTTTTACATAGGGGATTTGATCCAAACAATATTATGGCGTCACACAGGACTTTAGCCTATGACTTGACAGAAACAACATCATCCACGACTTCTCCACCATGACCAATGGACAACTTAATAAGCATATTTTATTTTGTATAACAAAAGAACAGCAATTAATGCATGAATTAAATTTATAAATCATGTACTGGGTACCGTATCAAAATTATTTTTCCTATTAACAGTCAGTGTAATGCAAATTCATAAAAAACACTTAATAACACTCAAGAGTCCAAGACTACAGTATATCAGATGAGTTATTAAACAAATAATGCATTATCGTTCATTCTATTTTAGTCATATATCACGTAAAAAATGGAAGATCAAGCTTCAAATTAATCATCCTGTAAATTTGGCATGTGTGTTACGGGTCCTATCCGCACCTTTCATTAATACTCTGCGGAAAAATAATTCTTAACTCTTGTATGTTAATAAAATCGCTTCGCGTGGAGAAACCATGATTTATGTAAATTTCAGGGCTATTTAAACTCTAGGGAAGTGAGTGTAAGTGTTAGTCTTTAGGCTGCTTTTAAAGATAGATTAGCAAATTTACTATGTAACGTCTTTGGAGTTCTTGAAGAAAAGTTTTAGTCCTTGATATCCAGTTTTTCCGGGCGAGACCTGTCTAGTGCAGTTGCATTGGATTGCAAGCAGATATGTGGCATAATTATTTGCCTTAGAAATTTAGGAAGCGATTAAATTGACGGCTCTCTTGGCTTATAACATTCTTTGATAGTGAATTGGTAGATTAATAAACTTAGTTATTTGTATAACAATGGCTGATTATTCTGTGTAACTTATTCTTCTTCACCAGTAACTGTAGGATCACGAGAAGGGAAATTACATATTTTTACGAAAGGAAAAAAAAAAGGTTTCTTAAATTTCCTTCCTCTTTGTAATAGTTTGATCTATTTTCAAACGTTCTGCATTAAATACTGTCAAGCAGATTCCTTTTTCCTTTTACATTTAAATAATATTCAAAGGAAATATATTGTGCACTTGGAAATGAAAATCAAATAGGCATTTTCATCTGTAGGGAAAAAATAATCAAACTGGTATAAAAATACTCAAAGAAAAAGTATTTTTTTTAAAATTCAAAATTGTGTGTATACTTATGCTTTTATAAGAAAATAATGAAATTAATTATAAAGTTGTGAATGCTTGATTTGTGGTTTCCGCTTTAATGCAACCCTTCTAACATAAAATCTTTCTTAGATTTTTTAAAACTTTTTTTTTCTTTAAAACCAAAGTAATTAAAATTTTGGAAAGATGTCTGCATATTTTTTTAAGTGACAGTTTTTTTCTCGGTATGCGAAATAAAAAGTAAATTTAGAAGTTTAAAAAAAATTGCACATTTCGAATGAAAGGAATAAAAACTTAGCCTATAAATAAGCTCACAATTGATGTTTGAAAAAAGATTTAGAGAAAAAAATGGTTTCTTCGTAATTTTGAGATAATTTTTTCTTTTACCATTTAACGACATTTATTTTAAAACTCTAGATTTTTTTTAAAAAATGGATGTGTTGATAATTTCATTTAATCCCTGTAATTTCAGAATTTTTTAAAAAATTTACCGTTTAGAAAAATAATTAATCGATTTTCTTCCTTAAAAATTCTATAATAAATGTATTTCTTTATCTGTGGTGTTATATTTATGATTTAATTTAAAGCAAGGAGAGAGAGTATAAAAATCATTCTATTTCGTTTGTTTTAAAATGAAAGTCTCGGATTTATTCAAACTATTTATGTGTGCTCTTCAAGGTTTGTTTAATTTAATTAAGACAAAACAGTGAATTGTTTAAAATTAATATTTAATTTTTATATTTGAGCATAAGTGCATCTTTAACAATTAGCAAACAAATGGTAGGAAATGAGCAAAAAATATGGAAAAAATGCTAGAAAATTTATATAAATCTAATAAAAGTATAGGTGATATTTACATACGGAATGCTAAATGTTTTGAAAGGATGTTGCGAATGTGAAAAGAAACTCTAATTTTCTATTTTGGTTATTTCTAACTCTAAAATATTTCCTTTAAAAAAACTTGTTGAAGAATGTGTATGATTTTAATAGGTTATGTGTCCTATAAAACAAAATCTTTGCTGCACATTTTTTTTCATTAGGTTTTGCTGTAAGGCTCTTTCTAGAGGTTCATTCAAGAGTTTCAATCTCGAAGTTTGAGAGTGTCAACGGAAACATCGATCTCATTGAATTGTATTGTTGAAGAGTGGTTAAATTTGGTCAGAAATATATAGTGGCCGGAAACTCAATCTCAAGAGGTCACCACGTGAAAGGGAGAAAGTCATATTAGTTCTGATAGGAAGAAAATCCATATCACTTGGTTAAGTTGTAACGTGTTTATCCGCGAACCTTCTATTAATCCTCTTCGGGTAAAATTATTCTTTTTAAATATAAGTTCTGTTGAAAACGTCCCTTTAAGAAGAAGATTTGATTTATTCAAATGAGTTTTTCTATTTAAGCGTTGGCATTTAGGTACGCGATGTTAGTCGACGGATAGTCGTTGGATGTTTGATAGTTGATAATTAGAGATTAAAATGTGATTTAAATTGTAAACTAGATTTACTGCCTGAGGTCGTATAATTAAGAAATATAATTGCAGTGAATTCTAGAGTAAGAGTGTAGAGTGCTCCAAGAATAAGTGGAGTAAATTATACGTTTTTGTTAGTAGCCTTAAGCCGTGAGATTGCTCTTCCAATTATTTACTAAGTGTATTTCCTACCTTTAGTTGTGTTAAATAAGTAAAGATATACATAAATTGAGTTTAAAACTTGTTATGACTGATCTTTGCTCGAGCCTCCAAACACCAACAACTTCTTGTAGGTTGTTACAAAATGATTACTAGAATATTTTAGTAAGTGGCGAAAATTGACACCCTCCATGACATCATTTGGGTACTCTAGCTATACTATGAATCACAGTAGTAATCACAGTATCCATACTATGAATCACAATAGTAATCATAGTGGCCATACTATGAATCACCGACTGTCACAAATGGGGCCGACTGTCACATAGTGGCAATTTAGTGCGGTACTTTAGCGTCGGGGTTGGAAAAAATGAGATGTTACTTAATTTTGACTCTTCATAAAAATAAAACTATTGCATACAATCCGCAGCAACTTCATTAAAAATATGGCACAGTTAGTTAAGATTCCAAAATGGTACAACACTTGTTCTTTTCTATCCGTAATAATCAAAACTAAATTTATTTCCTAGCCAAATATCTTCATTGCCTATATTTATGAAATTCTTTAAAAATAATGAAAACTATGTTGATCGAAATGATATTGTTGATCGAATCTACTCGATATATAATGATAAGCTTAAATACAAATTGTAAAATAATACTATACTAAAACTTAACTTAATTTCGCACAGCAAATTTAGGAATATATAAACATGCAATATGATTTGAGCGTGAAATTGCAATCCGTAACATTAATTTATTTTTTGACGATAATTCTTTGTATTTGAAAGTCAGATAAAACTTTAAAGGAATAAATAACAAAGCAACACAATATAAAGCTTTGTGAAGTAAAATTTGAAGACGAAAAAATTCCAATATGAACTGAAAAAGAATATATATATATGTTTAAAACTAAAAATAAATCAAATGTATATACATAAAAAGGAGGAAGGAAAACTATCAAGAGTAACATTAAGTGGTTTTTTTTCAAAAATATTTTAAATTGTCATTCTTCCCTACAAAAATAAATGTCTTAATTATTCATTTACATTTTCATTCTCTTTTTTCGCAATGATTTTTTTTTAAAACAGCATGTGGATTCTTTTTCTCATTATAAAAGTAGGAAAATACTTCATTTAAATTTTACTTTTATTTTTTTCAGGACATTTTTTTGACATCAAATCTAAAGAAAAGAAAAAAGAAAAGACATTAAAAAAAAGGGGTTATTATTTTTTAACTAGCGTTTCCGTGCATCTTTTTTTAATCATGTCAAAATATGCAAAAGCGAACTTATGAGATGATTAATGTTTATTTCACTTTAAATAGGGCAGTTTGCTTTTAATTACACGACAAAATACCTTTCTGACATCTCATTTATCAAATCATAAAAATGATGGCAGATTTCAATAAATAATTGAAAGAGAAGAATTTAGTGTAGTCTAGTTGAAAAGAATTAATTGAAGCAAGTGATTAAAACTTTTATCTAAGTCTTTATTTTGTAAATGAATTATGTAAAATAACCATTATGTATTCTTTTTAAATGCATTAAAATAATATAAAATATGCATCTTTTTCACAAGTGTCAAACATTTTTAATAAACGTATTGGCTGTGTTTTCATAGTTCATAATATTCGAACCGAAATGCACTTACTGATGAAGGATGAACAAAGTTATTCAACGCGTTATAACTTTAATCTTTTCAATTAATTAAACTATAAATAAAAAAATGTATAGCACACATAAATTGTATCTTGTATAATACAGGTTGATTCGAAAATTATGGGGGTCGAATTTTGAGGGGTTTATAGAGATCACTAAAGCAAACTATTTTGTACAGGAATTTATCGGCGGAAATGCCACGTAGAGAAACAAAAAGAAATCAATAACACATTAAAGCAGCTTTTTTTAAATTTCGGGGGGGGGGGGAGGCGTGATAACTCTACGAGAGGGCCACGAGCATATTGAAAAGTCGAAAACTAAAGATTATTTAAGAAAGTTACTGAAATAAACAAACAAAATACATTCTAACTTAATAAAAAATAAAAGACACATTTGCACTGATATAATGCACATATAAAGGTTTCAGTTCTGCACAAAGTATTTTACAATTAATTTAGCTATACTAAGTTAAGAACAAATTTAATAAAAACCAGTGACACCATGATCTTGTCATATTTAAAATTATATACAAAAATTAACACTTATCTTGATCATTTTGTACGGTTTATAATTAAGTCCTTGACTGCCAATTAAAAGTTACACAATTCGCTTCCCCCAATGCCTCCCTCCCGTTTTCCAAATAAACATACGTATGTGATGTATTGGGGGGGGGAGAAATAGAATGAATAAGGAAATTTTCTGAAATAAGTAAATCTTTCGCAAAAACACTGTCAAACCACTTTTATTGCATTCAATTACCGTCGGAATAATTTTATGAATAGTATAGTGCACAGAAAAGATTGTAATTCGGAAAGGGGAAATAACACTTTGACTGAGCGAGACTTTTATATACGACCTTAAGATGTGTAAGTCTTATCGTAGCTTTAGCATCAAAGTATAATAGCATTATAGAATTCAATAAAAAGTTATTGTATGAAGGGGGGTGGAAGGCGCATTGCAATTTATGATTGGATATTGGGTCACAAATATTGGACGTTTGAGAAACACTGCATTAAAGGAAACACAAAATGTTCATTAGCAGCATACGGAACGAGTGATTCCGTAGAGAAAATGTTAAATTAGTTTTAGAAATTGCATCCAACAACCATCATGCACGCCTAGCGACCTTTATGGTGTGATTGACTGATAATATGGACGATTGTTGAGGCAGTAAAGCAGAGTGCTAACCAAAATCGGCATTTGCGCTTGAAATTTCGGTCGTTATATATATGGGGGGGGGATTTACTAATAACGAAAAAGGCAGAAATGTATGGAATGTATGGTGTTGCTAGTGGTAACGGCAGAGCAGCGTTACGATGGGCATCGGGTACGCTTTCCCAGTAGACGCATGCCGAACCGTAAATTGTTGCAGCGATTGCATCGACATTTGTGTGACAATGGCTCATTACTGGACAGTGATCATTACCGCTAGTACTGATGTAAGGGGTAGATCGAGGACTATACAACAAACACACCTGGAAGAAGTGATCTTGAACGAAGTACCCGACATAAGTACAAGGGCTGAAGCATGTTGTCTACATGTTGATCAACCAACCGTTTTAATGTTGGGCTGTTGGTGGATGCATTTCTAAAACTGTTTTAAGAATTTCAGTATGGAACCACTCGTAAAGTATTCTGCTTATGAACGTTTTATGTTTCCGTTAAGGTTTTCTTTTTCAATTTGTGTCTCAACGTGGCACTTCCGCCTTTTATCATTCCATACAAAATTTGTTTGTTTCAGTGAGCTCTACCACGCCTCAAAGTCTGTCCCATGATTTTAGAGTCACACTGCAAACGAACACGAAACTTTTTCATTAATTATACTTAAATGTTTTTTAAAAAATTGGTGTACATAAAATAAATTAGTTACAATTATAGCTTGCATATAATGAAGGAAAAAATTGTTGATATATTTTTATAAACTTTGTATTTTATATTACATAAATATTGCAATATTATATCAAAACTTTTATATAGAGAGAGGAATCTTTCCGATAAAATCACGCATTCACTACTATTGATTGCTATTTATTATTTAAAACCGACGGATGTTCAAATAAAAAATGGTGATTTTTTTAGAATAAATATTTTAATGTTCTCGTGTTGAAGAAATTTATTAAGTACTAGCTTTTACCCGCGGCTCCGCACGCGTTGATGTTTTTAAATAACTGTCAAAGTCGTAATCATTATCATTAAAAAGTAAGTATTATAATATAGTAATTTTTTTTATTGCTTGACTGGAACCAATAAAATTTAAAAATTCTAAAATTGAGCTTAGATTAAAAAAAACTGAAAATGTAATTTATTATAATAATTAACAACAAAAATTAAATAACTTAAGCTATTAATATTTTTAAAAATCGAAAGTATCTACGTTTAATATATAATTTCTCTTTAAAAGAGCTCAAAACAGAACTGTGTACCATATTATATGTCCTTCCGTCAGTTGCAAATATGTGAAGATTTGAGCATTGGACAAACCGATCAGGCCATGGGAAAAACATTACTTTTCCAAATGCACCCCTGCTACCTTAAATGTTAGCTTTGTTAATAGCAACATTAAAACTGGGGATATTGAAATCGTTTGAGTTGAAACGGTAGATCAGTGAAGATACTTGGAATTCGAGGTATGATAACACTATCCCTTTTCATGACATATGTTAAAATATTGGAACCAAGTATATTCTGCACCAGTTTTGTGATCCTAAGCCTCATTCCTTTACATAGTCGAGGAGCATCGAGATTTTGCATAACTGGTACATTTAGTTTTAATTGAAGTTTATGTGAGGGTACACCCGAAAGTTCAAGTGAATTTAAGAACTCCGTGGGATATGAAGTACTTTGTTCTTTATCCATGATTGTAATCATTGATAAGTATTTCTTCATGTCCATCCTCCCCCGCACGTCGTTTAAATTTTCAATGTTGATTTTATGGACAATGTCATTGTTAGGCGCCAATATTGATCTTGCGCGCAACCACTGATCCCAATTTAAATTTTGTTGCAAGCCCGGGTAAATTTAAACAATAAGATTTACATCATTTTCTTCTACATTTCAAAATTCTTTGGAAGTAAAATATAACCTCCAGCATTTGCGTCCAAACATCTATAACCGATTTTCAATTGCGTCTCTGCATAATGTACCAAATCTACGTCATTATGAAGATACACTCTCATATTCGTTTTCAGACTTAATTTTTCAAATTTTGCCCATAAGCTTGATGATTTAATAGAGACTGATTTCATCTGCGACAGGATTACAGGGGGAGTTTTTGAAAATTCTCCAGCCAATAAAAATAAAGTACCATTCCTCCTATAATATCTGTAATATCTCGTAAATCCTGAAGAGTCCGATTTAACGCTTCTATAGCTTTCTTGTGAGACACCGTACTTTCATCCCACACTAAAAGCTTGCATTGTGGAAGCATCCTGCCTTGAGAGCTATTTTTTTCTGAAATTTCAGATGAGTGAATCTTCAAATGCAAGATTAAGTGATAATTTTAAAACGGAATGTGCAGTACGACCGTTGGTCAGTAAAATCGCGGCTATAACAGAAGAAGCCATAGCAACTGCTATCTTCTGGGTTTTTCTGATGGTCATTAATAATAAGTTTAGCAAAAAGGTTTTTCCTGTTCCTCCAGGGGCTTCGAGAAAAAAAAAAAGAGTGCACCACTGCCAGATTCTATTTTGCGTAACACTTGTTGGAAAACGTGACCTTGTTCTAGAGTTAATTAAGAGATAAATTCTGTTACTTGATGTTGCAATACTGTAAAATCGTAGTTTAATTCTCAAGCAATTTCATTATCGAAGCCATTTCCGTCGACACGTCTAGGAATAATCATTTCAAAATCATGTAGCTTCTTTCCAACCATTTTGAAAAAATTTATTGCGTTTCGCGTTGTAGATGTGTTGATTGAAAGGCATATTTGCTTGTATTTGCAGCAAAATATCTTCCGCCATGTAGTCTTAGTACTTTTTCCAAAAGGTTTGAGGATTAGAAAGACCGGAGATGAAATAAGTATTGCGTAAAGCTCCCTAATTTTATTCGGCGAGTGACATTGTATGGCTTCCTCAATAGTAATATGTAGTATATCTTCAAAGTAATACTTCCACGTAAAATATCTAAGTTCAGTATAAGTGAAAAATTTGTGCAAAATATGAATATTGTATAATTAGATTTTTAAAAAAATTCAAAGTGATAAACATTTGAAAAATCAAAACTTTTTATAAAACTGTCAATTACCATAAAATTTTCAATATCACGCGCGCAATTCGCTAAAACTATTTCGTTTCCCTCTTTAAAATGTGGTAGAAAATTTGCATTAAAATATCTGGGATTGTCGGAATAGAGAACTTCTTAGCCAACTTGGCGATATTTCTCAAATTTTGAGTTTGACATTTAACAAACGTAACGTAATAAACGTTATACGTTTAATAAAAAACCATTTAAAAATTGCTTTTTGTAAAGATGCTAAATTACACAGTGTTTCAATTCACTGTGTTATAAATGTGAATAAATTGAAAGTAAAAAAGCTTTTTTAAAACAAGCTTT